>RJWJ010002136.1:0-108090 GCA_004363605.1 Indri indri
TACAAAAATCAGACCCTGCACACCTGTGCATGTCTGGAGTGAACTCAAGTGCAACAGTGATTGAAATACTGCTGTTATTTAGGCTAGAATCAAACTCGAATCTTAGATTATTCTCGAGTGCTCAGAAAATACAATTTTCATATCCATTTTATTAGCTTGAGAATCTACAAGCTAAGAAGTAGATATATTAAGCATGCTTTAAAAATCTATTTTATTGCACTTTAATTCCATGTAGTGTTGATTTTAAATCTTCTGAGTGGTTATTCATATTGTCATAAAGTATTTTCTAAAAATTTTGTTTTGTCATTCTTTGAACAGTTCCAGTGGAGTCAAGTTTTGTTTGATAAACACTGCCCTCCTGTGGTTAGAGTAAGCTAAATGTTTTGCAAAACTACTGTAGTCTTTCCACCTACATAAAACGTGTGGTGAAAGAATGTAATGGTTTGACATAGTATTTATGCTCAGAAATATACGTAGCTATTTTGTTTTTGTTTTTTTTTCCTCCCTCTTGGTTTTTTCTAGTGTGTTTGCACATTTTTCTCACTTCTATCTATGCACATTTTCTTATGTGAATTACAACAGTTAAATATAAACAAATACAGAAAAATTATTAAGCTGTTGAAGGGAGGGAAGCTGCACTGATGTGTAGAAGTGCTAAAAGAAATAAAAAGACAGGATCAATCAGTTATGATACATAAAAAACCTCTATGGAAAATCAACAGTAATAGAAAGATGAAGGATAAACTGGAAAAAGTATTTGTCGTTAATGTGGCAGTAAAAGACCCCACCCACCTCCACACACAGGGTTTCATTCTCTCTCAGGCTCAAGTGCAGTTTTGCAATCACAGCTGACTATAATCTCAAACCCTGAGCTCAAGCAACCCTCCCATTTCAGCTTTCCAAGTAACTGGGACAATAGGTTCATGCCATCACACCCCGCTAATTGTGAGCCATAGTGCCTGGTCCTTTTTTTTTTTTTAAATATGACTTTTACCTCAGGTAACCAAATAGTTGATGGAAGAAAGCATTTCTTTTTAGAAGGATTTTAGATTATATATGAAAAAGTAATGATAGACTATCAGCACTTTTCAACCCCCAAATAAAATAATGGGTGGAGGTGGTGATTATCAGTGGCTGCTAAAACAATTAGGTTGGAATGCTGATGGGAAACTATGATAAATGGATCGGGTGGACCACGTCTGTCCCACTGATCCACCTTGGCATCTCAAAAGAGAGACCCACAGATATTTTGGGTGTTCTTATGTGGTGTGATTGGAAGTATACAATACTACCTGTGAAGTTTTTTTGCTAAAACAAAGTCTGAATCTGAGCAAGCTTCTAGGTGCCCATTCTAATTTTCAAGAAATACAAAGGACAGAGGACCATACAATTAGCAAAATACAGAATGTGGGAAACTGCAGTACAATTCACTTGTTTTCTTCAGTAAGTAAATTGGAAGAAAAAAGGGTGGGAGAAATCCATAGCTTAAAAGAGACATGTGTTAACCAGATGCAATATTGTGGGTCTACCAGTTTGAACAAACCAACTGTTGAAAGAAGGTTTTTTCCCCCATGAAAATTTGGGATATTGACAAAATAAGTTGATATTAAGGAATTGTAGTCATTTTCTGAGGTGTAAAAAATTTTTAGAAGTGCTTGGCCTTTTTAGAGCAACATACTCTAAAGCATTAGTTGATGAAACATCTGAGATTTGCTTCAGAATAACCCAGTTTGTGGAGCGGGAGTTGCTGGAGGTATAAATGAAACAAGATAGGCCTTGTGTTGATAATTTGTTGAAGCTGGGTGATGGGTACATAGTGGTTCTTAGTGTTCTCTTTCCTTTTCTTTCCTTTCTCTTTCCTTTCCTTTTGTTTTTAAATTTTTATAATAAAAAGTTTTAAAAGTGTAGTACTGAAGTCTTTAATTGAAAAACATTTTCCTTTCTCTCCCCCAACTATTTATAGCTTTACATATTCTGAGAAAATTTAGCATGATACTTTTACAAATCAAAACCATTCTAACTGTGATAAACATTTTTAAAAGGAAAATAAACTGTCCTTAAGCAGTTTTAACTAACTGGTTTCCTCCTTTTTCTTAACAGAAAACCTAGGAAATCAGTGAAATCCTCACTAAAAAGGCAAAAAATAATTTTAAGGTCTTCATTTTTTGATTTTTTTCTTTTCTTTCAATTCTTTCTTTTTGAGACAGGGTCTCATTTGGTTGCCCCAGTTAGAGTGCAGTGGCATCATCATAGCTCACTGCAACCGCAAACTCCTGGGCTCTAGCGATCCTCCTGCCTTGGCCTCCCAAAGTGCTAGGATTTCAGGCAGATTACAGGTGTGAGCCACCACGTCCAGCCCAGTCATGTGGATTTACCAGTTTTCTTAATACCCTATTACTGGACTTGTACCCTTTAAATTTTTTTCTTTATTTAGTAACGTAATGAATATTTTCTTATATTCTCAATAGTCGAAATGCTGAATTATGCATACATACCCATTTCATGATGTTTATTTATTGCTATGTTTTTGCTATCCAAGTTAGAAAAAAAATCACATTGAAATGTTATTTTTATATTTGATTTCTAGTAAAGTCAAGTATTTCATTTTCTTCATAAATTTTTATGGGATATTGAATGTGTACACAGTAGCAGACAATAAGTACCCATCATTTAGCTTCTATATTTTTGTGCCCATCATTTTGCTTCTGTAATTATCAATTTATGGCTAACCTTACTATATTTAAATCTCTATCCTCTTGTATACTTTTGAGGTTAATCCCAGCTATTGTATAATTTCATCTGTAAATATTTCAATATATAAATGCTTTCTCATATAGTTATTAAATAATTATCCATTTGTATTAGCCCTTTTATGAACTGTATGTCTATGTCCATGGTATATTTTTCTTCATTGTCAGTAACTTTACATCTTTTTAGTGTGTAGACAGTACATAAAGGCCCAGTTTTCTATATGGGCTTTAATTTGGTTGAAGATAGTAAGTTCAGTTTTGGACATGTGAAATTTCAAATGCTTATGGGACATCTAAGTATTGATTTTTAATAGGCAGTTATATACAGACTGCTGCTTCATTCATCAAAATATGGGTGGTTGGTGAAGACTTGGGAGTGGATGATGTTATTCAGGGAGAGTTGGTAGAGTGAAAGTAAAAGGGGTAAATGGATGCTTATAAAATATTTGAGGGCTGGGCTTAGAAACAGACACCCAGAGCATGGTGGCTTGGGTCTGTAATCCCAGCTATTTGGGAGGCTGAGGCAGGAGGATTGCTTTAACCCAGGAGTTGGAGGCTGTGGTGAGCTATGATTGTTCCACTGCACACCAGCCCAGGCGACAGAGAAAAACCCCATCTCAAAAAAAAAAGAAAAAGAAAAAAAAGAAAAAGACATCCACAAAGAAGACTAAGAAGAAATATTCTGGAAAAAGAAAATCTGGGAGGGTGATGTCTAAGGGAAAGTCTATTAGTATTGTCAGATATAACAGAGATCAAAGAAGGTGATAAATGTGTTTGTTGGATTTTGTGATTGAGCAAATGAGAAAATAAATGCGAACGCAGGATACAGTGTGTTACAGTGTTGCAGACCTGGATTTGGATTCTGACTGCCACTTACCTTACTGTATTATGTCTGGAAATATTACTGAGCCTTAGTTATCCTACTTTTTAAGTGAGGATAATAATGATTTTCTTTTTAAGGTTGCTGAGACATTTAAATGAGAGGATGTAAAGAAAGCCCTTGCTTGTATCTTCTTCATAAATGGTAGCTGGTCATATCACATTGTGGTATCTACATGGCTGATCTAGGATATCTGACATTAATGATTTCTGTTACACCAGTCCTTTATGTGTTATTATTGCTTACTGTGCTAATACACTAGTGTACATTCTTGAGAATTATTTCAATTTTAGCTTTAAATTGACATCTTTAAACAGCCAAGGGTCTTTATTTTTTAAATGGTAAGAATGGAAGTTGATTTAGGGATGAGAGAGTTTCTGCCTAAAATTTAGATCAAAAACAAAAAGGAAACTAGAATTGATTTAAAAGATGTTATTTAAAGCAAGTCTTTTGGTAGTAATTTCATTCATTTGAGAATGTCCTAATTTCTCCTTCATTCCTGAAGGATATTTTTGCTAAATCTGGAATTTTGGATTGACAGTTATTGTCTTTCTTCGCTTCAAAATGTTACTGCATTGCTTCTGCCCTCCATGGTTTCTGATGAGAAATCGATAGTCGTTGTTCTTCTCCTAATTGGAATGCATCATTTTTCCCTGGCTGCTTTCAAGATTTTTTTGTTGTCTTTAGTTTTCAGTAGTTTGATTGCAATATATCTGGGTGCAGATTTCTATTCAATCTTGTGTGAGAGTCATTGATCTTCTTGAAATTGTAAGTGTTTATTTTGGACCAGTTTGGAAAGTTTTCTGCTCTCTTTCTCTCCTTTTGTGACTCTGATGATATGAATGTTAGAGCTTTTGATATTGTTCTGTTGGCTCTGTTTGTTTATTTTTTTCTATTTTTTCCCCTTTGTATTAATTAGATTGGATAGTTTCTGTTGCTCTATCTTCAAGTTCACTCACTTTTCCTTCTATTATCTTCAGAGATTCTCCTATTGAGCCTTTCTAGGAAATTTCAGTTTTTAATTTTGACTATTGTATTTTTTAGTTCTAAAATTTGAACTAAATTTTAAATAAATGTAAATATATGAAACAAAATAAATATACACATATATATCTGTTGAGACACTGTTATCTATTTGTTTCAAGAATATTCACCCTGAGTTCTTCAAGCATAGTTATAGTAGTTGCTTTTGTCTGGTAATTCCAATATCCCTGTCATCTTGAGTTTGTTGTGTGTAGCTTGTCTTTTCTATGCTGCGTTATTGAGATTTTCACGGTTCTTCATATGTCAAGTGAGTTTGGATTGTATATTAGACATTTTGATGTTGCGTTACGGTACTCTATCTTGTTTAAGTCCTATGGAAAATATTGATCTGGGGGGAAGGGAGAGGGATTTTTTTTTTTTTAGCCGGCATTTGACCTTGTTACGTTCAAGTTACAAGTGTCTGTCTACCTTCTGTGCACTAAAACTCTAATGTCTAGGTTTCAAGGCATTTGTAGAGTTGCTTGGATCTGCCTTGCATGCACACCACGTAGTATTTGGGAACTGGGTGTTGGTCCACCTGATGGCATTGTTGCTTAAGGTCCATCTATATATGTATAGCACCAGAGTGACCCTGGGAATGTTTATAGAACTTCATGGTATCACTTTCTTAATCTCTTTTCTCTTTGCAAGTTCACCAATGCTTTTTGGCTCCTAGAGTCTTTTCTTCCTTGTCCTCTGGCTAAAAAACTGAGGTTTTCATTTCTCTGTTTTGCCACACCGTGTATGCTGCTTCATCTGCCTTCAGTGTCAAGCAGGCGGATAGTAGAGAAAGAACATAAATCATGGGGATTTCCCTCACATTTGTGGGACTCGCAGGTTCCCTTTTCTTGGAGTTTTAGGTCTCTGCATAGCAACTGCTGGTACCACCACAAATACTGTCATGGGATTGTCTGGGGCAAGGGCAGAGAGAAAGAAAGGAAAAAAAAAAACCAAAAAACAAAAAAACCCCAAAAGCCTAACAAACCAAAACCCAGAGGCTTTCTCCTCCCACTGTCTAACACATAGCAAGGGCCCCTTTTACTGTGCCTCAGACCAAAAAAAGAGAAGACTATTCTCTTGGAATACTTTCTGTCTGCACTTAGTGTGCAGGTCTGGATTTGGGGCTGCCTTTGACTCCAGACTGGGAGGTACCAGAGGAAACAAAACCAGGAAACTTAATTACTGGGCTAGTAGTACTGCTTATTGTGGTTTCCTCCTAAAGTGACCTGCTCTCATTTTCAGAGTCCTTACATTGCTGTTCTGTGCATTCTGTCCAGGGTTTTAGTTGCATTTAATGGGAGAGACAGGATGGACTTTTCTTACTCTGTCTTTATCAGAACCAGAACACAGATAAAAATATGTTGTTTATTTGTTTTGGTTAAGAATTTATTGTACACCCATGTGGTACTAGGCTTTGCTGGAGATGTAAAAATAGATAAGGTGATTACAATAGGCCACAGGTAGGGATGGGATATTGGGATGGAGGCAGAAAGTAAACAATTGCATATTCATTAATAGTGAGTAATTGAGCTATTAATCTTAGCTTTTTGACCAGCTTCTGCTTCAGCATTTGACTTACTGTTTGTAACTGAGGGAAAGAAGATCTGATTTTTAATTTATTTTATTTTATTTGTTTTTAAGAGATGGGGTCTGACTGTGTTGCCTAGTCTGGAATTATAGGTACACACCACTGGGCTCAAGTAGGATCCAGTTTATATTCAGTTAATTTTCTAGGTGGTATCCCACAATATAAGGGATGAAAAGTCTCTGGATATGTATATTGTAGATATAATTATTAAGATAGAATTATAATAAGAAATATAATTACATCTATATATATTAAGAACTTAAAATAAGATGAAATAATTTATTATTGTATACTTGTTTCTCAGGTCTTAGAAAAATACCCCAATACACCCATGAGTCATAAAGAAATTCTTCAAGTTATCCAGAGAGAAGGACTAAAAGAAATCAGGTGAGTTGTTTAAATATTATTAGTAATAATTATAGTACTTGCTTGGAGTATTTGGTCGTATACAGTAGTATGCTTTAGTCCTGAAGATTAATTATTTAGTAATAAGTACTTTGATAATTTCTGATTTATTAAGCTGTCAGATCTTTGCAGTTTTTAAGTCATTGCAGTTTTAAGACCAGAAGTAAGTTAAAGAATTCTTAGTGAGAAAGAGGGTAGCTATCGCCATGCCCATGCACTTTAATTCTTCAGAAGGCCTGGAGCCATCTTCAAGCCTTCATCTATCACTTCAGGCTTTTGATTTAATAAGCTTGGTCAATAGCAGGTAATTACTTTAGTGCAGGGAGAATGCTAGAGGTAGACAGATAGTCTAGGAAGAAATAACTTTAGCCAAAAAAGATGAAATGGAAAAGACATAGGAAGTCTTATCATGTTTAAATATAATAGGCTGGGGTCAATTATTATAGGATCAAAGATTACACAGTTTAATCTCTAAGAGCCTTACTATATTACAGTAGCACATAATAATCAGTGTTCATAATCAAGACTCTCTGTCATCAAGAAATGTTAAAATTATGTTAAGCATGCTTCGTATATTAAGAAATTTGGGAGTCTACATTAGAGAGATGTTCATTCATGTAGGAAAAATTTGCAGTGCTTTCAAACAATATTTGCAAATGGACAACAATATATTTTTTGATAAATAGCCATTGCCTGACCTAGATTTCAGTTCTCATTTTCTTTTATAATATATTTTTAAAACCAAAATATTGTAGAAAATCATTTTCTTTAATGTGAAATTCTTTTCTTCCTAATTTTTAAAATTTTATTTATTTTTTTAAAAACTTCTGTACAATTATCTTTAACATGAAATTCTACTGGAGTTTATTTATTGGCTCTTTCACAGTTTAAAATTTTTTTGTTTTGATTTGTGGTCAAAATTTAGTAGGTTGGAAATAAATTAGATTTGCTCTGTTGGTATGAAAAAGTGAAACATAAATTAGTGTGTCTTACTTTATATGATATGTCCCTTAAAAATTGAGTGTAAATGTTTTTATTTTTAAAATTTTTATTTATTTTTATATGTATTTTTTGAGACAGAGTCTCACCCTTGCCCGGGCTAGAGTGCCGTGGCTTCAGCCTAGCTCACAGCAACCTCAAACTCCTGGGCTCAAGCGATCTTACTGCCTCAGCCTCCTGAGTAGCTGGGATTACAGGCATGCGCCACCATGCCTGGCTAATTTTTTCTATATATGTATTTTTAGTTGTCCAGATAATTTCTTCCTATTTTTAGTAGAGATGGGGTCTCACTCTTGCTCAGGCTGGTCTCTAACTCCTGACCTTGAGCTATCCACCCACCTTGGCCTCCCAGAGTGCTAGGATTACAGCTGTGAGCCACCACGCCCGGCCTTATTATTTTTAAAATTTTTTTAAAAATTTAATTTTATTTTTTCTTTTTGAGACAGAGTCTCACTCTGTTGCCCTGGGTAGAGTGCACTGGTGTAATCGTAGGTCACCGCAACCTCAAACTCTTGGGCTAAGCGATCCTTCTGCCTCAACCTCCTGAGAAGTTGGGACTACAGGCGCACAATGACACCTGGATAATTTTTCTATTTTTTTGTACACATGAGGTCTCCCTATGTTACCAGGCTAGTCTCAAACTCCTGGCCTCCAGCAGTCCTCCTGCCTTGGCCTCCCAAAGTGTGGAGATACAGGCATGAGCCACTACGCCTGGCAGGTCTTCTGTATTCTTGCTGATTTTCTGTCTACTTATTCTATTGATTATTGAGAGAAGAGTATTGATGTCTCCAAGAATAATTGTGTATTTATCTATTTTTCTTTCAATTCTTTCAGTTTTTGCTTTATGTATTTTGAATGTTTGTTGTTAGGTGCATATACAAGCCCGTTATCATTATGTAATGACCCTCTTTATCCTTGGTAATATTCTTTGTTTTGAAGTCTATTTTGATATTAACAGAGCCACTTTTGATTAGTGTTTGTATAGTATATATTTTTCCCTTTCTTCTAACTTCTCAATTTCTTTATATATTTAAGGTGGGTTTTTTGTAGGTAGCATTTAGTTGTTTTTTAAAAATCCAATCTGGTTTCTGACATAATTAGATCTGTTCTCCCATTTTATTATTTATTTTCTGTTTTTCCTCCATATTTTTGTTGTACTATCCCTTCTTTACTACCTTCTTTTGAATTATTTGAGTGTTTTGTAGTATTCTATTTTCTTTTTTTATTGGCTCTTTGACTATATCTGTTTGTTTCAGTGGTTGCTCTAGAGATTATAGTATACAAACCATACCTTTCACAAGCTTCTTAGAGTTAATACTTTACCACCTTAGATAAAATGTAAAAGCTTTACAACCATTTAGGTCCCCTCGCCCATCTTCCTTTTTTTTTTTTTTTTTTGAGACAGGGTCTCATTCTGTCGCCCAAGCTAGAGTGCAGCGGCGCCATTATAGATCACTGCAACCTGCAACTTCTGGGTTCAAGCTATCCTCCTGCTGAGTAGCTGGGACTACAGTCGCGTGCCACCATGCCTGGCTAATTTATCTGTTTTTTGTAGAGATGAGGTCCCGCTCTTGCTCAAGAGCAAGAACTCCTGGGCTCAAGCAGTCCTCCCCCGCCTTGGCCTGCTAAAGTACTGGGATTAGAGGCGTGAGCCACCTCGATCAGCCTGCCCATCCTCTTTATGTTTTAGCTGTGGTATGTGTTACATCTTACACATGGAAAACCCTACCAGACACTGTTACTAATTTTGCTATTCCGTAGTAATAGTTCAAAGATTACGTTTACCCAGATAGTTACCATTTCTTTTACTCTTCCAAATTTGTTCCAGATTTCCCTCTAGTATCATTTCCTTTCAGTCTAATGAACTTCCTTTTAATATTTCTTTTAGAGCAGTATATTTGTGGTGAATTTTCTTAGTTTTCTAAGAAAATCCTTAGAAAAGATATCTGAGAATGTCTTTGTTTGTTTTGCCTTCATTTTGGAGGATATTTTTGCTGGAGATAGAACTCTGTTAGTAGTTCTTTTAGTGCTTTAAAAATACTGGTTCACTGCCTTCTGGGCTCCATGATGAGAAATCCATGGTCATTTGAATCATTGTTCTCCTGTAAGTTATGTAATTGTTTTCTCTGGTTGCTTTCAAGATAATTTCTTTATGTTCAGTTTTTAGCAGTGTGATTTTAATGTGGCGAGGTGTGGATTTCTTGTGTTTATCTAATCTGTTTAGTGTTTACTGAGCTTCTTCAATCTTTTGGTAAATGTAGCAAGTTTTTAGCCAGCCTTCCTTCAGTTTTTTTTTTTATTCCACATTCTTTCTCTTCTTCTGACGGTCCAGTGACATGATTACCTCTTAGTATTTTACTACGATTCTCTGAGTTTCTGAACCTTATTCTTTTTGTATTTCAGATTAGATAATTTTTATTGCTGTATCCTCATATCTCCGGATTCTTCTTTGTTATCTTCATTTAGCTGTTGAGCCCATCCAGTGAGATTTTTATTTCTGACATTGTATCTTTTAATTCTAAAATTCTTATTTTCTTTTTTAAAGTTTCTATTTTGCTGAAAACCTCTGTCTTTCCATTAATTTTAGTTGCATTTATCTTTACCTCATGGAGTGCTTTCAGTTTTTGTCTGATGATTGCAACATCTGGGTAACCTCAAGATTGGCAAGTATTGGTTGTCTTTTCCCTTGTACATTCCTTGTATTTCCCTGGATCTTTATATATCGAGAAATTTAAGATTATATTTTGGACTTTGTGAATATTTTGTTTTTCAGGTTTTGTTTTTTTGTTAAAAAGCTTTGGAGAATGTCGGTTGGTTTCTTTTTTTTACAGTAGGCAGTCAGCATATCTGGTTGCAGACTGTATGTTCTCTCTGACCTTCTACAGGTGTTGGTTCAGTTATCAGTTCAGTTTTCAAAGCCTCTACTCTGCTGTTTTGGGTGTGTCCCATACATTTGCTAGTCTGAGATTTGAGCAGTGGTTTAATTTTCAAAGCCTTTGCTATGTTGGTTGGGAATGCCCCAGTTATGCAAAGCTCAGGAATGAGCCCAGGCCTTTATGGACGGATAGTAAGAGAATTCTCTTCTCCAGTTCTCTTCTCTCTGGAACTCCCCACACCATGCTTTTGCCCCTCCTACAGGGCCCTGTTTTCCTTGTTTTCTGGCCAGAAAGACAGAACTTCTGTCAGAGTTTTTTTACCTGTAACCTGCAATTGTGCACCTCCCCAATTAGGACCTGTCCTTTAGCCATAATGGTGAGAGAAAAACCTTGGAAATTCATTGTGAGAGTTCAGCCAACTGTGAAATTAGAGGGAACAGTCCTTATGACTGCCTTCACTTCTTAGACCAACTGCATATTTCAGGGGTCCCCAAGAGCCACTCTCAAGGTTCTATAATTTGCTTAGAAGGACTTGCATAACTCACTGAAACTCATTATGCTCGTGGTTATGGGAAAGATACAGGGAAAGGTTATAGATAATGATCAGCCAAGGAAAGAGACATATAGGGCAGAGTCAAACCCAGAGCTTTCAGTCTTTTTCTGCCCATGGACTCAGGAGAGTGTTATTTTACAGACATCACTGTGTGAATATGCATGGAGTATTGCCAACTAGCAAAGCTCTCTCAAGCCGGCATGCCCAGTTTTTACTGGGGCTCCATCTTATAGGCGTGTTTGATTGCCCATGTGGCTAATCTCAGTTTCCGGTCTCCAGCTCCTCCAGAGATCAACTGATGCTGACTGACCCTAAATCTCACCTAAATCTCTACCCTAAATCTCATTGTTGGGTGTCTCAAAGCCCCCACTCTAAATCACATTGTTATCTGGCCAGCCCAAGGCTCTCTAGGGACTGGTGATTACCTCCCAGAAGCGAAGGACAAAGGCCAGACATTTCTTTGGGTAAAGGCAAATTCTTTACTACATAACCCTATATGAATCAAGTTTTGACTTTCCATATTCCAGTTGTTTTTAATTTTTAGTGTTTTAGGTAGTTGCTTCTTAAGAATTAAGTTATAAAAGTCACCATTTTTAAGTGTACAGTTCAGTGGATTTTAGCATATTAACCCAAAACATTTTTATCACTGCAAAAAGAAACTCTTTATTTACTACCTGTCACTCTCACTCTCCCCCTTCATTGCCCCCAGTCCTACAAATCTTTCTGTCTCCATGAATTTGCCTATGGAATTATGCAATATGTAGTCTTTTGTAACTGGCTTCTTTCACTTAGTGTAATGAGTTGAAGGTTAGCTCATGTTATATTCATTGTGTGCATATGCCACAGTTTGTTTATCCATCATCCATTGATGGGCATTTGGGTTGTTAATATTTTTGGGCTGTCATGAATAATGCCACTGCAAACATTGTATATAGGTTTTTTTGTGTATGTTGGGGGGAGTTGCGTTTTGTGTTTTTGTTCAGAGGTTTTAGTTTTAATGAAAAAGTGAGACAGATAGTCATTGGCTTGCTCTGTCTTCACCAGTACCAAATTCAAAGTCAGTTTTAAATCATGAAATTGGGTTAAGCTTTAAATTCATGGATTCATCCTCTCTTAAGCCACAGACTTCAAGTCAGAATCAGTTTGTTTTTATTTGGCATAAAATAGAATTCTAGATTTTCGTGTAGCCTTTGTTTTCTAGTCATTTTAAAAGTACAGTGAAGAGGTTATCACAAATAATCTGGAATAGGCAATGTAACACACCCATTTTATGATGAGGTGTTTGGAACCTCAGCATTGACTAGTTCCATAATTGGAGCTTGGTTCTTTTATCAAGTTAAGTTAGTAGATGTGAATAGAACACAACAAACCAGTGTGAATCCATTGGAATGGTTAAATGTTTAAGCATTGCTCTGTCCAAATATGTGTAGTCAGTCCTTATGGGAAAATAATACACCTATCTCAGACATTTGCATATGACAATAACAAGATGGTATGTAGTCTGGTTTATATTTTAGATAAAGCGTCATGGGTTACTTTATAAAGAATAGACTGCATCAGTGATGAATTGAGGGAATTAAGGAGACTAGGCTATTGCAGTAGATTAGGCAGGATGTGGTAGTTTAGATTAAGGTGAAGGTAAATGGAGCTGGAGAGAATAGATTTGAGATATGTTTTAGGTAGAATGGGCAGGAATTACTGATGGATTGGATGTGGGAGGTAAAATAAAAGGAGGAAATAAAAAATGATTTCTAGACCTCCTGATTGAATAGCTGCCATTTAGTATAGTGAAGAATTGAGGGATAAACTGGTAAAGTTAAGGTCCTGGTTGAGGAGGGAGGGGGAGCAAGGGCATCATATGTAACCTAATCATCTGTACCCCCATAATATGCTGAAATAATAAAAAAAAAAGGTCCTGGTTGATGAGTTAAGGATTAATTGAGGGCATATCGTAGACCCCCACTCCCAAAAGGTTTTGTACTTCATGAGGGGTAAGTATGGGGAAGTGGGTTTGTGAAGAGAGTAGTACAAAAGGTAGCACAGATACAGGGCTGTAGAGTAGGTATCTGTTTTCAAAAGTTAGTATCTAATACCTGTTTTGGACATTGATGAATAAACAGTTCCTGATACGTTATAGACTCCAGAAATACATCCTTTTCCTTTTGTGATGATATACTTGTACATTTGTTACCAGTTTAGGTTTATAAGTTAGGTTCTGAAGACACTTTCTTAAAGTATAAATTTTTACTTTTGGAAAGTTCCAAACTAAAACATAAGTATGTATCCTCCATCCTAAATTATAAATAGTCCTCCCACCCAGGCTATTTTGAAGTAAACTGCAGACATTTTATCACTTGAATATTCCAGTATGCATCTAACAGATAAGAACAGATAAGACTATTTGTGTGGAATGTGGATATTCTGGCTTATTATCAAAAATAGAGCAACTAAACCTACACGTTAAGCATGCACACTATTGACTGAACACACACACCAAATAGCAAGCATATAAAACAAGTGCTTATGTATTCTTTGAAACCATTCCTGCTTAATCCTTTGCCATTATCACTCATTACTACTTTATTCTTAGGCTGGATGTACAACAGGTTTTTCCCCTTCATCACCTGTGGCTGCCATTCATGTTTACAGATGCGCTTTAACAGCATTAAGTGTAGAAGGACTTAGTCTTCCTTCTAAAGTAGTGATTGCCTTCAGTGCTTTTTTCTCCTGTTGGAGTTTTCTCAACTTGCTCTGCTCATCTTATTGGTTGTATTATCTTGACTCTTATGTCAGCTAATACAGAAATAGTTTTTAGGAAAGAAGAAAAAAATAGGATTCAATTCAAGAGACCCTATTCTCTGACTAGTTTTTCTTGTCTTTCCATTCATGAGTAGAAAAGGAAAAAGAAATTATGATCTTTGTTCATGAATTTATCATACATGAATCGAGCATTTTGTGAATTAGACCATTCATTAGTGATCCCAAGGGTTCATGGTATATAATTACTAATTTTAGTGAGTCATGAATTTGAATCTTCGCACTGTAGGAGTGGTATGGGTAAGTTATGTAGCGAATGAATTAATGTGGCCAACTGCCTAGCTTCTAAATTAGGCTATTGTCACCTCCGAAAGAAGTCAAAGAGTGTTTAAAAGCATTGGTTTTGTATGGAAAAAAACATGGAAAGGAGGAAGCCTGAGTACTAGCTATATAGTAGTACTGGCAAATTTTGGGACAAGCAGATGACTTGGACATCTATTCCTTGCCAGTGAAGCTCATCTACTTGTATTATAACATGATGCCTCTGATTAACAGTACTCCAAAATGAATAGTCTTTGTTGCATTCCTCTCTCTCTCTCTTTTCTCCCTCTTCCACTCCTTTTCCATATTAATCACATTATTTCAATCATAGTGTTACAGCTGGAAAAGATATTACAGTTACATGTCAGTTTGTTATTAAAGGATTAAGGCCCATGGAGATTGAGACTTGGCCAGGGTCATACAACCAGCTCAGTGAAACTAGAAACCTTGGTTTTTGTTTTCTTTCAGTATATCATTCTGCTTTTACATCTATAGTTCTCTATACCCTTATGATTAGTGTATTTGCACTATTATTTCTCAAATAAACTTAATGCTGACATTTAGCAGTATTAGGTTGGTTGTTGTCTAATTACAGATTGCTTTCTGGAAGAATTTGAAATAAAAACCTCAACCGTTATAATAATATGGCTTCTGAAAGGGTCAGTACATTTTTTAAAAAGTCAACATTTAAATAGGTTTTTTTATGTACCGTTTTGCAGAGCTCAATGTTGTTATCTAGCAAGGAGTTTTTCTTTCATGTCAGTCTTCTCTCCCAAGCAAAGTAGTAAGCTCCTTTAGGGTTGGAATTTATAAAGAACTCTGGGAACCGTCTAGGAAAGATCATGCTCTATAAACATTTTCCAGATTGAAATTTTACCTCTTGTTTGGAGGAGTCCCAATCACATCTGATTAGTACTAATATTTTTATTATGAAGAAAATAATTTCTCTTACATGGTACTTAAGGTTATATGTTTTAGCTTACCTCATGCGAAAAGGTTATGTGTTTTAGCTTACCTCATGCGAAAAACTAATCAGAGCACCTAATTTTCCCCTACCTCTTCTTGTATAAAAGTATTATATATAGCAAGAGAAATAAAATCAACATCTTCTACTACTTTTCAGCAGAAATCATTACTCCTGCAGGGTAGATAATTTGGTTATTTGCCAAACTGAATTGCCTTGAAGTGATTTCATCAGTAAGAGCTCAGTTTTGGAGTGAAGAAAATTATTTATTAAATTGATACCTTATTTAGGGTTAGCTGTTACCTTTGTGGTTAAGCCTGCGTTGTCTTTATCTACTAGTTTCAGTCTGCTTTCAAGCCCACAAACCTGGTAGGGATGTCAGAAAAAAATTAATCATGAAAAAACAGAAACAAAATGCAGGAAAGAGTATTCTTCCCATTGTTATTCAGATTCATAGTGAGTTCCATTATGGATCAAAGGGATGCTAATAAACCTTAGGGTCCATAGCTGATGGCTTTATGATGGCTCTTTGAAATTGAAATGCATGGGAAAGATATTAAAGAATGGGAAATGCTCATTGTATCCACTTTTAACTCTAAACTGCCCTAATGATTTTACTCTATCACATGGTTAATGTACTACATCTGTTTTCTGAAGTGGTTTAGACTACTTAGCTGAATTTAATTGTGCATTTTAGACATATTTTGATATGCTATTTGGGGCTAACATCAATTTCAAAGAAGAAATTAATGTTTTATGTAGCAAAAGGGGGTTACTAATTTGAGGAATTGTGGATATTGCTGGGAGGGGAAGGGTCAGTTTATTTTTTGGCTTTATTGTTGCTTTGTAAAGAAAAATTAAAAGCTTTTTTTTTTCTCCTTTCTTTTTCTTGGGGTGCATTCCAACTCCAGAAGGTAAGAAGTATTACTTTATTCTAAAGAAGTATTATGCAATTATAAAGCACTCTTTTACAAATTTTATTAAGCTTACCTTTGGATGCATGATTTTTACTTTATAAAACTAGATAATTAGTTCAGAAACTAAATAGTAGCGATATTATTATATGAATGGTTATTCATTAAGTGTGCTTTTTATGTTCATACAGTTTGTAATCGTTGTTTGGTCTTAATTTTAGAAACCCAGTCTACGTTAAGGTTTATTAAATTCATCATTTGACTTACATTAGCATTGGGATACTTAATATTCTACAGATTAATAGTGAAAATATTTAAGAGATTGGAAATGTGTATGTTAATATTTACTTTATAAGATTGAAAATGTATGTTTATGCTCTGACTTAGAGAAAATATCGGTAAATCCTCTATGAGAATGATACTTATTTAAAACCCAGCCAGAATGGGTTAAAATTCATAGTTTATTCTTTACTGAATTAGCTTTTTGTATGTTGGCATAGCATTTTAGATACACTTGGGTCATAACAGTTCCCATGTTATATTATGGTTATTTATTGCAGTTCTCTGACTTGCCTATGAGACTTGAGACCAGGAGCCATATCCATGTATTTTCATGTCACTTGGACATAGCATGTTTGGCTTATAATTAGAACGTAATCTTTTAACTCGTTAAATATGTACACTCCATTAAGTTCATTTGTAAGAATCTATTCATTTTTGAGCAACAGTTTATGGATGAAAGCTTAATTAAGGTCTTGCAGAGTGAAAATTATAATTAAAAATTTAAAACTGGGTACATTTTTTGTGTTAGGTTTGTTTGAAGGGTGCATATATTTGATTGGGTTCTTGAGGTGCAAATAATGGGAACCAAATGTAAATAACTTAAGCAAAATGAGATTTATTTGAAGAATGTGGGGGTATCTCACAGGCTTAAAGGAAAGAAATAGGCTCTGAAATTAAGAGAAGGAAGGCAGCTGCAGAGATCAGGTAGCTAGAACTAATACACAGTCTCATCAAAGCATTCCAGCTGGGATGAATTAATCTTTGTCAACTCTGCTCAAGGTTAAAATTTAGGGAAGAATGAACCTAGTTGGCACAGTGCCTAGGGATGGTGAGACGTCTTGATGGACAGTACTACCAAGACTGTTTCCAGTGTGGTGTAGGACATAGTTCCCTGAAGCAAAATTGAGCATTCTTTCCAGAGGAAGAGGTAATGGATATCGGCCAGGCAGAAACAACAGATACCCACTACGTTGCTCATTGTAAAAAAAATTAGAGTACAACAGAAAAGCATAAGTCATAAGCACTTGTAAGAAATAACCCTTTATGCAGATATTCCTAATAGAAACATTTTGCAAAATATAGAACAATATCACAATCAGAATATTACTTTCAATACAGTCCACCCAGTTTTACTGGTACCCAGTTGTGTGTGTGTGTGTGTGTGTGTGTGTGTGGATGTGGATGTGGTTCTATACAGTTTTATCATATGTATATTCATGTATCCACCACCACAATCAAGATACAGAACAGTTTCAACAGGAATATCCCTTGTGTTCCCCTTTTATAGCCACATCTACTTCCCTGGTTCCTCCTTTTGTTCCCCCCAATACTGTCGTATATTTCTGTAATTTTTGTCATTTCAAGAATGTATGTTAATGGCATCATACAGTTTGCAACCATTTGGGATTGGCTTTTTTTCCACTCAGTGTAAGACTCTGGATATTCCTCCAAGTCATTGTGTCAGTTCGTTCCTTTTTGTTGCTGAGCAGTATTCTATGACATGGACATACCATAGTAGTCTTTAACCATTCACTCACTGAAGGATATCTGGATTGTTTGTGGTTTGGGGCTGTTATAAATAAAGCATCATGAACATTTGTGTACATGTTCTTCTATGGGCATACATTTTCGATTCTCTGGGATAAATGTGCAGAAAGTGCTATTCCTGGATTGTGTGGTAAGTACATGTTTAATTTTAAAGAAACTTCCAAACTATTTTGTAGAGTATATCATTTTACATTCCCACCAGCAATATATGAGTGATCTAGTTTCTTCGAAATTGAAAGGAATTTCTTGTAAACTGCATATAGTTTAGGTTTTCTTTTTTTTTTAACCCACTCTGCCAATCCTTGCCTTTTAATTTGTGTATTTACACCATTTACATTTAAGGTAATTTGGTAGGTGAGTTTAAGTTTGCTATTTTATTGTTTGTTTTCAGTTTGTTTCTTCTAATTCTTGTTCCTCTGTTTCTCTTTTCTTGCCTTCCCCAGGGGTCATATTTTAGGATTCCATCTTGATTTATTTATAGTAGTATATTTCTTTGTATGTCTTTTCATATTACTATATACAAATATGATTTATCACAGTCTTCTGGTGTCATCATTTTACCACTTTAAGTGGAGTGTGGAAACCTTGCTTCCATTTAGATTTTTGAGTATCAGATGGTATTATCATTTTTCTTCCAGTCCTCACATATGATTTCTAAAATTCGTGAGGATAGTCTATTGTATGTACCTATTCCTGCTCTTTCTTCTTTCCTGATGTTCGAAGATTCCTTATCATTTCCTTCATTTTCTTTCTATTGAAGAACTTCCTTTAGTCATTCTTTAAGAGTAGATCACATTTCATAATTGACATTTCTTTTCATTCAGCACCTGTAAAATATTATGCCACTTCCTCAGGCCTCTGTGGCTTTAGATGAGAAATCTGCTGTCATTTGAATTAGTATTTTCCTATAGGTAATATGTTTGTCTCTGACTGTCTCTGACTGCTTGGCCCTGGCAGAACAGCTGGGAACCTACACTACTCTGGTCGGAGGCCCAGAGTACGTGCACTGCCTGCTGCCACCCCTGGAGTCGCTAGCCACGGTGGAGGAGGAGATGGTGGTACACGATAAGGCAGTGGAGTCCTTGAGGGCCATCTTGCATGAGCACTCGCCCTCTGACCTGGAGGCCCATTTTGTACCACTGGTGAAGCGTCTGGCGGGTGGCAACTGGTTTGCCTCCTGCACCTCAGCCTGTGGCCTCTTCTCCATCTGCTACCCCAGGGTATCCAGGGCTGTCAAGGCGGAACTTCGACAGTATTTCCGGAACCTGTGCTCAGATGATACCCCCGTGGTGCGATGGGCCGCAGCCTCCAAGCTGGGGTAGTTCGCCGAGGTGCTGGAGCTGGACAATGTCAAGAGTGAGATCATCCCCATGTTCTCCAACCTAGCCTCTGATTCGGTGCAGCTACTGGTGGTGGAGGCATGTGTGAACATCACCCAGCTCCTGCCCCAGGAGGATCTGGAGGCCTTGGTGATGCCCACCCTGTGCCAGACTGCTGAAGACAAGTCCTGGCGCGTCCGTTACATGGTGGCTGACAAGTTCACAGAGCTCCAGAAAGCAGCGGGGCCTGAGATCACCAAGACAGACCTGGTCCCTGCCTTCCAGAACCTGATGAAGGACTGTGAGGCCGAGGCGAGGGCTGCAACCTCCCACAAGGTCAAAGAGTTCTGTGAAAACCTATCAGCTGACTGTCGGGAGAATGTGATCATGACCCAGATCTTGCCCTGCATCAGGAGCTGGTGTCAGATGCTAACCAGCATGTCAAGTCAGCCCTGTCTGAAGTCTGTAGGCAGGACATCACCACCAAGCACATGCTGCCCACGGTCCTGTGCATGGCTGGAGACCCAGTTGCCAATGTCGGCTTCAATGTGGCCAAGTCCCTGCAGAAGATTGGGCCCATCCTGGACAACAGCACCCTGCAGAGTGAAGTCAAGCCTATCCTAGAGAAGCTGACCCAGGACCAGGATGTGGATGTCAAGTACTTTGCCCAGGAAGTGCTGACGGTTCTGTCTCTCGCCTGATGCTGGAAGAGGAGCATCTGGTGTCCACCCTCCAACTGCCCCCAAGTCCTCCCTCTGGGAGGCATTGGGGACCTTTGGCTGTCTCTCCTTGTGCACGGTGTGACCCCAGGCCCCTTCCCCCTGCACTGTTCCTCCTCTCCCCAGCCTGGGAAGACTGCTCACTGACCTCCTCCCTGGGGCTGGGGGAGCATGAGGTGGGACAGGATGTTGACCCTGGGGCCACTCTGCCCACATTGGGGAGAGACGTGAGCATCCCAGGTGATTGGTTCCTGCTGCTGTAATGGGGATGCCCTCACCCATCTACTTCTCCACCTCCCTTTCTCCCCTCTCCATGGTTTTTTTTGTGTCATCTGTGTTGTTTTTATTTTATTCCCTTTTTTTTGCCCTTTTCACAGAGAAATAAAGGTCTAGAAATAGTTAAAAAAAAAAAAGTCTAAATCTTTGGACTTAGTTTTCAGAAGTTTAATTATGATACATACTAGTGTGGGCTTATTTAGATTTATCCTATTTAGGTTCACTCAGTTTTTTGAATTTGTAGGTTTATTTCTTTAACCAAATAAGAAGTTTTCAACTCTTAATTCTTTGAATACTCTTTCTACTCTACTCTCTTTCTTTCTTTCTTCTGGAACTCTGATGATATGAATGTCGAATCTTTTGTTATTATCCGACAATTCCCTGAGTTTCTGTTAATTATTTTTTCAGTTATTTTCTCTATGTTCACATTGGGTAAATTTTTTTCATCTGTCCTCAAGTTCACTGATTCTATACTTTGTCATCTCCACCCTACTATCTATCTCATCTGGTAAGTTTTTAAGTTTCTTATTAAAATATTTTTCATTTTTATATTTGATTCTTTTCATAACTTCTGTGTCTTTGTTTATATTTTCTATATTTCATTTGTTTCAAGAGAATTTATAAGTGCTTTTTGAAGCATTTTTATGATAGCTGCTTCATAATCTCTGTCTGAAAATTTTAACATCTATCTTAGTGTTGGCATAGTTGATGTCTTTTCTCATTCAGGTTGTGATTTTCCTGGTTCTTGGTATCACAGGTGATTTTCTATTGAATCTTGCCTGGATATTTTGGCTATTATGTTAAGAGATGTTGGGTCCTATTAAATATAAGCCTTTTATATAAGTAGGCAGTCACCATGCTTACTTGGGTTTAC
This sequence comes from Indri indri, assembly GCA_004363605.1. Classification (NCBI taxonomy): domain Eukaryota; kingdom Metazoa; phylum Chordata; class Mammalia; order Primates; family Indriidae; genus Indri; species Indri indri. The sequence goes on from RJWJ010002136.1 coordinate 21,049, forward strand.
CAAGCAGGTCCCACTCTGGTGGTGGGTTGTGGTTCCAGTGACAATTTAATTTTCAGGGCCTTTGTAGTGGTATTTTGATCTGCTTGTTTTATCTGCTACCCAGAGGCCCCATTGATCTCTCCTGCTTCTGTCTGAGGGTGTGGAGAGAGTTTTCACAAGCCAGGCTGCCTCATACCTCTGTGGATGGAGAAGAGGGAGTCTTCAGCCTGTGGGGACAGACGGGCTTCCTGGACCAGGTGCTTGGAGCATCCACCCCACTTCCCAGTCCCCCTTTGCTTGAGCCATTGGGCTGCTCAGCATCTTAGGCATGGGGGAGGGGTTATAGTCTCAGGCCCAGAAAGGACAAAGCCTCTTGTGGTCTCATCCTACTTGCTGGCCTCCCTATTTTATTCTTTATTTTTGAGGCTTGAGAGAAGATAGCTTAGCCAAGGTCATTTAATGATCTCTTAAGATTTACCATAATGAAGTTACTTCTCTGAGTTAGAAAATGCCAGGAATTGGTAAAATTAATGGATCAACCAACTACTTCAAAACTGTGGATCTCAACACAAGTGGCTGTATCAGGACTGATAGCTTTTGATCAAAGCAGAAAATAATTGTAATAAATAGCATTAGCTGTTTAGATACATAAACTATATTGCTCAATCAACAAGAAATACCAAATAGGACAAAGATATGAAATTGCAGCAAATTCCTATCTTTCGATGTACTTAATCAAATCTGTTGAATTTTATTCCCTTTCTCTTCAGCTCAGTTCTTTCAAAACTATGCCCATAGTATATATTCATAAGTATTCTGTTTTTAGTTTTTGTTTTCCTCACAAATACTCCTTTTAGCCCAAATAATATACCCTCATTTGCAATGCTCTGTACCTCCTTAATTCAGAGATATACCCTGTGTTAGGAACTTGGCCCAGCCAGTTAAGGAATGTTAGCATCCTGATCTACTGAAATAAAAGCAGTAGGTTTTTTTTTTTTTTTTTTTTTTTGAGACAGAGTCTCACTCTCTTGCCTGGGCTAGAGTGCCGTGGCGTCAGCCTAGCTCACAGCAACCTCAAACTCCTGGGCTCAGGTGATCCTCCTGCCTCAGCCTCCCAGGTAGCTGGGACTACAGGCATGCGCCACCATGCCTGGCTAATTTTTTCTATTTTTAGTTGTTTGGCCAATTTCTTTCTATTTTTAGTAGAGACAGGGTGTCACTCTTGCTCAGGCTGGTCTCGAACTCCTGAGCTCAGAACAATCCGCCCGCCTCGGCCTCCCAGAGTGCTAGGATTACAGGCGTGAGCCACCGCGTCCGGCCAAGTTAAATTTTTAAATTGAAAAACTACACTTATATTATTTCTTTTTAAAAAGCAGATTAGTTGTTAACCCAGATGAATCTGTTGTTGGTGGAGTTGCAGGTGTTATGATTAAGGGAAAGAAGAATGTTTTATTGAAAGAGTACAGGAATACAAAAATTTTTGGTGAATTTAAAATCTACCAAGACTATTAATTTGGTAATTTCTAAACTCAGCTGTTTTCCAGCATGAGCATGCTGTTGTGTTCAGTTTTGTTCTGTGTGCTCTGTTTATAAAGGCAGGTAAACATGCCATAAAAATCTATTTTTGGTTTTAAAGTTATGTGGTATTGAATTTTGAGAGCTTTTATGTGAATAATTATGGCTAGGTGTGTTGTGTGTGTACAGATATAAGTGTATATTATGTAAGTGAAAGACTGCGGTTACATTGACTATACATTTACTATATCCTTACATTTAAAACTGATTTAAGGCTGGTGCAGTGGCTCATACCTGTAGTCCCAGCACTTTGGGAAGCCAAGGTGGGAGGATCCCTTGGGGCCAGGAGTTTTGAGACCAGCCTGAGAGACATAGTGAGACCTCATCTCTACCAAAAACAAAAAACAAACAAACAAACAAAAAAAAAAACAAACAAAATTTAGCTGGGTGTGGTGCCCTGTGCCTGTAGTTGTAGCTGCAGGAGGATTGCTTGAACCCAGGAGTTTGAGGTTGCAGTGAGCTATAATCTTGCCACTGCTCTCCAGCCTGGGCAGCAGAGGGAGACCCTGTCTCCTTTTTAAAAAATAAAAATAAATTGACTTGAAATGAGGGCATTTAAGCATCTGTTTGGGGGAACTGGACTAGATAATTCCACATTTTTTTAAACTTTGAAAGTCAGAGTCTACTATTTAATCCTATTGAAATTCGGGGCTGAGCTTTGAAAGATAAATATAGACTGTGTAATAGTTCAGCCAGGAATGGGGAAAGCTGATTAAGGCCTAGTTTTGGCAAGAGTGTTTTATAAGAGGGAGTACAGAAAAATGAACAAGAGATTAGGGATTAAAGTAGGGATTAGGCAGTGTAATCTGTTGGAAGGGGGAATATCTCTAACATTAAATAAATTAGACTGATGATGAAGGTCCCTTAAACCTCTTTATCAAAGATTTAAAATGGGAATAGTAAATATTAGAGGACACTGGTGAATTTTGAAGATGGACTTTAAAAGTTTTTTGTATTAAGATTTTTTAGATTGGTTGCAGCAGGGAATGTCTATGATATCAAAAATAATCTGAAAAGGGTTTCATGAAGAGTCTTAAAACAGCAGTCCCCAACTTTTTTGGCACCAGAAGAGAGATGTCTTTAACTTTTTATAAAAGGTAGTGGATGTTCATTTTACTCTGTTAAATTTGAAATCTAGACAGTAATAGAAGGTTACAGAAGTGAAGGATAAGAATGTGAACTTTTATTGACTTCTGCCTACAATGTGGTGATTGTAAATTGGTAAAACGAGTAAATTCTTTCGGAGCATTGGCAAGGGACTCTTGAATGAGGAGGGTTGTAGACAATACAAAACGAGCTAAAGCTGAGCAGTCGACTTTGATTTTTACTGAGAGTTGATGGGCCACGTATACTTATTGAACTCTCTTCCAGTCTTCATTTACATTTTTTTTTTTTTTTTGAGATAGAGTCTCACTGTGTTGCCCGGGCTAGAGTGCCGTGGCATCATCCTGGCTCACAGCAACCTCAAACTCCTGGGCTCAAGCAATCCTACTGTCTCAGCCTCCCGAGTAGCTGGGACTACAGGCAAGCGCCACCATGCCCGGCTAATTTTTTCTATATATTTTTAGTTGTCCAATTAATTTCTTTCTATTTTTAGTAGAGACGGGGGTCTCGCCCTTGCTCAGGCTGGTCTCGAACTCCTGAGCTCAAACAATTCGCCTGCTTTGGCCTCCCAGAGTGTTAGGATTACAAGCGTGAGCCACTGCTCTCGGCCTTCATTTGCATTTTTAATTTATATTTTCAAGCCCCCGAAAGAAACTTAAAATGAAGAAAGAAAGAATAGCGAAAATGTCATAACTTTCAGTGGAGAAATTGGGCAAAGCTATCAGTTAATTCTTGGAAAAGATCTCTCTTTTTTTTAGATACAAAATTAGAAAACATTAAGAATGATCATTTTGCTGCACGTGCTACTGAATTTACAGTTGAATATATACTTGTTTGTAAACTGAGGGGTTGGTGACTGACAGATTAAAAAACATAAGTTCTAAACCTGAGTTTCTGACTTTTCAGTTCTTGAATTGATAGCAAAATTGAAAATGTGGCTAAAGTTTTTTTTTGTTTTTGTTTTTTTTTTTTTTTTTTTTTTGAGACAGAGTCTCACTCTCTCTCCTGGGGCGAGTGACGTGTTGTCAGCCTAGCTCACAGCAACCTCAAACTCCTGGGCTCAAGCAATCCTACTGCCTCAGCCTCCCGAGTAGCTGGGACTACAGGCATGCACCACCATGCCCGGCTAATTTTTTCTATATATTTTTAGCTGTCCAATTAATTTCTTTCTATTTTTTGGTAGAGACGGGGTCTCGCTCTTGCTCAGGCTGGTCGCGAACTCCTGAGCTCAGAATAAAGTTTTTATATGTTGCACATTTTAAACTTTTACTAACTTGCCTTATCTTTTTGGGGGCAAAAAAGCCAATTTAATTATAAATGATACTATAGTGTGTGTGTGTGCCAGGAAATAGATTGTCATTTGGCTCAGCTCAGTCCCAGTTCAGTTATTTTTACATTAAAATGTAAGAATGTGTACTTCTTATGGAAACTTCACTTCCTCCGTTATATCACCCACACTTACCACTGTGTTGCCACATGATAGGTCCTTTGTAAATAATCAGTGAATGAGAGATCAAGTCAGCTTTTGTTCCGTATTTTTTTAAAACAACTTTATTGAGGTATAGTTTACATGCCATAAACTCCACCCTGCAGTTCAATGATTTTTTTTAAGAGACAGGGTCTCACTCTTTTGCCTAGGCTGGAGTGCAGTGGTGTGATCATAGCTTACTGTAACCCCCCTTTCCTGGGCTCAAATGATCCTCCTACCTCAGCCTCCTGAGTAGCTAAGACTATAGGTGCGTACTACCATGCCTGGCTAATTTTTCAATTTTTTGAATGCCTCCAGTCTCTAGAAGTCCTGTGTGCTATCCATTGTGCCATGGAGCCACCTACTTTTTAAATTTTTTTGTAGAGATGGGGTCTTACTATGTTGCTCAGGCTGGTCTCCCAACTGCTGCCTCAAGCAATCCTCCCACCTCAGCTTTCCAAAGTGCTGGGATTAGATACGTGAGCCACAGCACCCAGCCTGATTTTTAGTAAATTTACTGAGTTGTTCCCACGATCACCATAATCCAGTTTTAGAATATTTTTATCATCCCAATAAGGTCCCTCATACCTGTATACAGGTAATACTGATTCCTACGCCCAGCCCATAATCTACATTCTGTCTCTATAGATTGGCCATATCTGGAAATTTGTATAAATGGAAATACATAATATGTGATCTTTTGAGGTTGATCTATGTTTGTAGCACAACAGTACTTCCTTTCTTTCCATTAGTCCATATTGTCTATGTTGTTGTATAGACTTTTCTGTTTTACATAACTGTTTCTAATTTTTAATTTGTTTATTCGATTTATTAATTGCAGACTTCTAGAAAAGTTGCAAAACTATTATAAAGAATTTTTATATAACCTTTACCTAGATTCTCCATCTGTTAACATCTGTCTAATTTGTGCTTTTGAAATGTATGAGAATAAATTATAGACATGGTATGCCCCATTTACCTTTAAATACTTCAGAGTAATTTTCTAAAGGCAAGTATTAATACATTCTTTTATATAATCAGAGTAACTGTCAAAATAATTGATAGATCTACATTGACCTAATATTCTTACCTGATCAACAGACTTTATCCAAATTTAGTAATTCTTCCATTGATATCCTAACCCAGGATCATATGTTCTATTTGCATTTAGTTTTCATGTGTCTTTACTCCCCTTTAATCTGGAACCGCGTATTTCAATCTTTGTCTTTCATGACCTTGGTATTTTTAAAGAGTACGGGGCCAGCTATTTTGTAATCTGTCTCTCAATCTGGTGTTTTCTCATGAGTAGATTCAGGTTGTGCATTTTGGTAGGACTATCACAGAATTGCTGTGTCATTTTTCCCGCCTCATGTCAGGAGGAACATTATTTCAGTTACTCCAATATTAGTGATGATAACTTTGATTTCTTGGTTTATGCAGTGTCTACCAAGTTTCTTCACTGTAAAGATACATTTTTTTCCCTTTTGTAATTGAAACATATTTTGTGGGGAGATACTTTGAGACCATATAAATATCTTGTTTCTCATTGTACCTTTGCCCACTAGTTTTAGCATCTCATTATTATTTATCGCTGCTTAACAATATTACCACAGATTTAGCATCTTAAACCTACACACGTTTATCTCAGTTTCTGTGTGTTGGGAATCAGAGCATGGCTTTACTAGGTCCTCTGCAAAGCAGCAATCAAAGTGTTGGTCAGGGCCGAGTTCTTATCTGAAGACTTGATTGGGGAACGATCAGCTTCCAAGCTCTCTTATTGGCAGGATTCAGAATCCTTGTGGGTTATAAGATTTAAGGATCTGAGTTCCTAGCCGGGTATTGGCTAGAGCCTGTCCTGAGTTCTTTGCCACATAGGCCTTCCCAACATGGCCACGTGCTTCCTCAAAGCCAGCAAAGGAGAGTCACCTAGCAAGGATGCTGCAGTCGTATGTAAAATAGCCACCAATGTGACATCCCATCAATTTTGCTGTATTCTGTTGGTTAGAAGCAAGTCATAGGTCTTACCCACACTCAAGGGGAAGGGATTACACAAGGACTGTGAATACAAGGAAGTAGGGATAATTGGGGGTCATTTTAGGGTCTTATCTACCACAGCATTCATTGATCATACTTGCCTGAAACACCATTGTGGTTGCCACATAGGGGATTTTTGTAATTCCATTATTCTTTCTGTATTTTTTTGTCGGAATTCTACTGCAAGGAATTCTCCCCCATTCATTGATTTGTTCATTTATTTATATCAGCATGAACTCATAGATTCTTCTTCTTTGGGTTATTATTTCTGCTATAATCATTTATTGCTTTAGGAGAAGTCACAGTTTAATCTCTCCAAGAATAGCATTTAGAGAAGTCATTAGCATTAGTAAACAGCTTTGAGGCATAATGAATCATTTGTCAAATATACTGTAGATTAAAGGTAAATTTTAACATGTAAGCATTCTATGCAAACCCCATAGGTTTGCAAAGCCTTTGAAATTCTGTTTGAAAATATACTTTGATATAACAACTTTCAAATTACCAAAATGCTAAAAATGCTTTTATATTAATATTAGTAAAAACACAATTTTTGTCCTAAAGATCATTACCATGTAATTTAAATGACTAAAAGTTTTGGTGATATAATATACTCATTCTAAAACCACTGGTTTTCTCAGCTTCTTCATTTTTGGCTTGCCTCTTGATCTTTGAATGTTATATATAGGTATCCCCATTCTTTGTATTTGTGGGCATCTGGGACTGTAACTCTCTTTTTGAGTATGTGTCTTCTTGTACTTGGTCAGCAAATACCTTGCTGTTTATTCAACGTGTCTTTTCTGTTGAAGTGGAAGCCTTTCGCTTTGATCTGTGTGCAGTGTCCCCTCTTACCTCCTGGTCTAGCTTTTGTTTTGTTTTGGTTTGGTTTGGTTTTTAATAGCATGCCCTGTGACAAAGGAAGTGATTTTGAAAAAGAACCTCACTGTCTTTCAGCAGTTTTTTTGTTTTGTATTTACTTGATTTTTGTAAAAATGATCCCCAATAACCCTTCCAAACAAATTAATAATGAAAAAATGTACACTGAATAAAATAATCCTGAAACTCTCTAACTAGAATAACTGTTGTAACTGTTAACTGCATTAAATTGAGGAAACCAAGAAAATTGCTAGACTTTAGTGTCTTCACCACGGAGAGACTATTAATTCCTAAGTGATATCTGAAATTGAGGAAAAAGAAAATAGAAAAATTCTGAAGGTGTGTTGTTTTTAAAATGAAAGTTGAAAAAAAATAGAAAACATTTACATTTCTCATATATTACCTAATTGCAAATGTATACCACTTTTTTGTTTCAAAAGACATTTTATCCATTCCTGAATTGTTTATTTTGGTACATTTCTTTGTTTTCTAGATTTCATCATCAAATAGAATTTTTAAGTTTATGGGCAATCTCTTCCCTGAGTTCTTGTGGGCTTAAGAATGTTTTCTATTAATTCTTTGTTTGAATGACGTCTAGACTGGATATAAAATTTTTCAATTATACTTTTTTATTTTTTTGAGAGACAGAGTCTTGCTCTGTTGCCCCAGCTAGAGTGCAGTGGCGACATTGTAGCTCACAGCAACCTCAAATTCCTGGGCTCAAGTGATTCTCCTGCTTCAGCCTCCCAAGTAGCTGGGGCTACAGGCTTGCGCCACCATGCCCGGCTATTTTTATCGAGGTTTTTTTTTTGTAGAGATGGGGTCTTACTCTTGCTCAGGCTGGTCTCAAACTCCTGAGTTCAAGGAATCCTCTCGCCTTAGCCTCCCAGAGTGCTAGGATTACAGGTGTGAGCAACCACACCCGGCCTAATTTTTCATTTATACTTTTAAGAACTTTGTTTACTGTCTTTTGGCAGTGAATATTGCTAAGAAAGCAAGCGTTTCTTGCATTGTGCAGGGCTTGCTTTATTGGTCAATTTTTGCCGCATAATGGTGTCAAAATTTCAGTGGTTTATAACCATAAATACTTTTTTCATCCTCATGTGTTTAGGTTAGCTGGGCTAAGTTATTCTTGGCTAGACTTGGTGGATTGTTCTCTTCTTCTCCCGGAATCAGTAGCCTCGCTCTCACAGCATTCACAGGAGTAAGCCAAACAGTGCAAGCACATTTTAGCCTCTGTTTCTGTCGTTTATGTTCTTATTTCATTGACCAAATCAAGTTTTGTGGCCAAGCTCAACATCATTGTGTCAGGGAAATATGTTTCACTTTAATGTACTGCAAGGCCACACGATGGAATGAATAATGAAATAAAAATAGTAATTCAAGCTGCCACTTTGGCTTTTCATGCCTAGATCCCAGTTTGATTCTTTCTTAATCCTTGAAGCTCAACATTTAGAAAAAAATTAAGATAAATGTTTCTGAGTGTCTGAGTATTTCAGTTAGTCTGTACAGATTTGGGTAGCACCTTGCCTCTTCTTACATTATTGCTTAATATACATTATTGATTCATTAAAAATAGCATTTTCTCATTAATAGAAGAATGTGGTTTACCTTTGAATATTCTCTCACACTTTTCTTCTGTTCTCCTTTCGTATTTCTATTAATTTGAATGCTTTTACCTAGGTGCTTTGGTATCAGTTATTTTCGTTGTAAATAACAGGAAACACAGTGTAAACCGGCTTAAACATTGAAGGAAATTCATCATTTAATGTAACCGAAAAGACCAGGCAAAACTTACCCAGATGCTCCAGCCGTTTCATGAATAGCTCTGCTTCCTTCATTTTTGTTCCATTCTCAGTAGGCTCATCCATCTAAATTGTGAGATGACTGCTAGCAGGCCCTGGAGCTGGATGTTTTTGGGTTCAAATATAGAAGAGAAAAGAGAATCTGCTTTCCAGAGACTGCCAGGGTCAGGAACCTGTGGTCTGAAGACCACATGTGGTCTTCTAGGTCCATAAGTGTGGCCTTTTGACTGAATCCAAATTTTACAGAGCAAATCCGTTTATTAAAAGGGGTGTAGCAGAGAAAGATGAAGCTTTTCTTGCCTCCTTTGGTGCTTAAGAAAGAACAATCTTAATCAGAAGGCCACAGGTTCCCCACGCTGCCTAGACCTTAAGTAAAATTACATGTCATTGAACGTGGCTGACTCACAATGGAGTCAGATGTTAAACTAAAAATTTTTCCTTACAGTATTTGTAGTTATAAATAATACATGTTTCGGAGAAGTATAGGATTCTGTAGAACATAGAAGTGGCTTCCTTAAGCAAGGGACAGTAAGCCGAAATCTGAAGAGTGAATTGGAGCTTGCTAGGAGAAGGGGAGGTGAGGTTTATCATGCAAACAGAAGTATTAAGCCAAGAAGTCAGAATAATTTTAAGTTACAAAACGGAAAGAGGGCAACAGTAGGCTGGAGCAGAGACAGTGTGTAGCAGAATGATCAAAGTCAGATTAGTTTGATAATTTTGTATTTTATCCTAAGAAAATTATGATATCATGGATGAATTTTAAGCCGGGCAGGCGGTGACATGATCATACTCATTTTTAGAAGGTTACTCCAGCTTCAGTGGAGAATAGATGGGGGTGAGGGTGAGATTACTGTCACTTGAGATAAGGAACACTGGAACACCACCAGACTGGGGTATGGGAGCAAGTTGGTGAAGTAACCACCATAGTTACTGAGTCTTGACTCTGTAACATACACTTTATGTTATCTGTAATCCGCACATTTGGTTACAGAATGGGTGGCAATACCTCCATTTTACTTGCCCAGGCTGTACTCAGATTCGTACAAATCCTTAAATCTGGTTCTTCTACCATGTAGTGATGTCTCCTTTCATGGATTACTATATTTGCCTCATCTAAGCAGTGCAATTATTGACCTCAGGTCTCTCAGCCCTGCTACCTACTGCTAAGGAACCACTTTTTTGTTGCAAAGAGAACTAAAAATGGCCATTGGCAATATGAATGAAGTCGCTTCAGTTCTTTATGCCTTGTGTATAAAACATTAGTATATTTGCTTATATGAGTTGGAAAATTCAGCATAAAATTATAGCACTACACTTGTTCTTCTCCTTAAAAGAACCCCTGCCTCTTTAACTCCAATTTCTTGAACATAGACAAGAAAAATTAACAGCTGAATGATAGTTATATAATCTTTGAAGAGGTTCTTGCTTTTTTTTTTTTAAAGCAGAGTCTTGCTCTGTCCATCTGGCGAGAATGCAGTGGTGTCATCACAGCTCACAATGCAACCTCAAACTCCCGGGCTCAAGCGATCCTTCTGCCTCAGCCTCCCTAGTAGCTGGGACTACAGGTGCACGCCACCACACCCAGCTAATTTTTGTATTTTTTTGTAGATACGGGATCTCACTCTTACTCAGACTGGTCTTGAACTTCTGGACCCAAGTGATCCTCTTGCCTCAGCCTCCTAGAATGCTAGGATTACAGGTGTGAGCCACCGTGCCAGGCCTCGAGGTGGTTCTTGGGTCAGCTGTATCAGTACTTACGCATACTGAATTTACTTGCGTTTACGTTGGTATCGATCTCAATACTACGATTTTATCACCTATACAGATGGTGCCTTATTTCTTCAAATCATTGTTATTTTTATATAATTATAGAATTCTGGAGCTACTTCGCATGAAAATGTATTCCAGCCATCATAGGCAGTGTATCTATCCTATTTTATTCCTCTGCCATTGCTTCGTTTTTCACAAAAATAAACTTGTAAGGATTCTCTGACTTTTTGTATTTTTCCGAGATGAAATCTAAGTTTTGTTTTAAATAGTACTGTGTTGTGTATATTTTGTGGGTTTTTCAAAACTTGTTTTAAAGAGGGAAATTATATCCAGATTTTCAAGGAAATTTTATGGTGGTTTCTGTATAGTTACTCTTCTCACATCTTTTCACTGGATATTTATGCCATTTACTTTCATTTTATAGGTTTCACTTTAAGGACTGTTCTGTTGCTTTTATTGTTGTTGTTTTTGTTGTTGAGTGCTAAGCCCTAGACTAGATTTTTTTTTTCTCTGACCCAAAGCACTTTTTATATACAGGTTCAGTCTATTATCCATGATTACAATAACCCAAATACTTGAAAAATGGAGTTTCTTCAAATGTTTAGCACCAAAACTCATTTGACAACACTTCTTGAATTGACATGAGACTCTACATAATCTTTGTTTATCTCAGTTAGTATAACTATTCATATGTTTCACTGTGTTTGGTTATGGGATGCTGCCCCTAATCTCCATGGCAGTGTTATGTGACTTATGTCATATCATGTTACTTTTCTAAATTCCAAAAAATTCTTATGTCCGAAACATTCAGCCTAAGTGTTTTGGATCAGGGATTTTGGACCTATGTCTGTATTAATAGCACTGATCACAATGTGGTGTGGCTGTCCGCTCCCTTATCTGTCTTCTCTGTTAGATTCTGAGCTAAGAAACCTTTCCTCTTTGGATCCACAGATCTTAGTTTATTGCCTTAAACAGAGTAGGTACCTAATATTGAAATTAAGTATCATTAATTGAGGTAAACTTACCAAGTGGATTATTGAATTTTTTGTTTCTTGTTTATGTATTCTCTTCTTAAGCCATCTCTTCCCTGTTCTGTTTCTGTTTTCTTTCTTGTTGCTAGAATCTTGGCTTCACCATTAACTAACAGTGTGATCTTGACCAGCTTATTAAACACCTCTATATGTTAGTTTCTTCATCTGCAAAAATGGTATAGTGATTTTTACCTGCCTCATAGGATTGTTGTGAGGGCTAAACAGAAGGCTTCCTGGAACATAGTTAACACTCCTTTAGCTATTAACATGGCTATTATTGATTCGTGTCTTGTTGGTTACTCTATTAACATGGTCAGCTATTCCCTTATTAATGGACTTTGAGGTCATTTTTCAGTGACTTTTTTTTTTGAGACAGGGTTCTTGCTATGTTGCCCCTGCTGGTCTTGAACTTCTGGGCTTAAAGATCCTCCTGCCTCAGCCTCCAGAGTAGCTGGCATTACCAGCTTGGACCACTGTGCCCAGCTCATTTTTCAGTGCTTTGATGCTTCAAATGGTGGAGTAAATCCTTATACATATGTCCCTAACTTATGGCCTTATTTTGGTAGGATAGATTCAAGTAGGACTGTTGCATCAGGGGTCCCAAATATTTTTAATTTTAATGGATACTTCCATGTTACTTTCCTAAGGGAAAAATGAGAAATGTGGGGAAAGGTGGCAGTTTTCAGTTACCCCTTACCCCACAATCTGTGAGTGCTTGTTTGCCCATAACCTTTATAAGCAGTGCATTTTTTCTCAATTCATTTGGTTTTTTCTTTTATTTTGAAATAATTATAGACTCAAAGGAAATTGCAAAAATAGTACATAGAGTTCCACGTACACTTCACCTAGCTTCCTTCAGTGGTAGTATCTTATATAAATGTAGCACAATCTCAAAACAAGGAAATTGACATTGGTGTAAGACTTTAAATTAAGGCTTGAATCCATTTCATTTCTCCCAGTCAGACCAATAGTATCTTGATTTAATTTCCTTTCTTTTGACCACTATTAAGTTTGAGCTTTTCATGTGTTTTACTGGTCATTCACATTGATATTTTATGAATCATTTGTTCATAACCTTTAGCTATTTTTTCTAATGGGTTGTTTGTATTTTCCTAAATGAATCTCTTCTTAGGAATGTTAATCTTTTGTCTGTCATATGTTTTGCAGTTAATTATTCTAGCTTCATATATTTTCTATATTTCGTTGTATTTTTTCCCATATAGAAATTTTTATTTTTATATAGTCAGCATGTTTCTTCTTTTATGGTTTTTGTGTTTTTTTCTCTTTTGTAGAAAGCTTTCTCTATCTTCTAGGTTATAATGTTTTCTTTTAGTATCTTTTACATTTTACCGTTTGGTCTTTAATAAATTGGGAATATGTTTTTATATATCCTGTGAACACTTTTTTCCCCTGATGTATGAGATATGCCTGCACTATTAAACTATTTTATTTAGAACTCTTTCAGTTTCTTATGACTTAAAACCTCAACAAAATTCCAAAGATGGGACTGGTTTAGGCACGTCTTGATGCAGTGGTAAACGTGATAATGCTTCCTCCCCTTTTCTCATTTCTGCCCTTTTGGGTGTTGTATTTTTTCTTATAACCCTTTCTGTGTCATTCCTGTCTGTCCTGTGTGTTTGTTCTACTCTGATTGTAGATCCCTCCCTCATGGTCACACAATGACTGAAAGTTTTAGGTCTTACTTCCTAATACCACTCAGGAAGAGAAAGGGTCCCTTTCTGAAGATTTCTCTAGAGAGCAAATTTCTTTTCTGAAATCCCCAAGTAAATTACTCCTTTGATTGCTGGCTCTGATTAAGTCATGTATTTGTTCCTGAATCTGTCTCTGTGGACTTGGACCAGGGAGTGTAGGGTGGGACAAATTGATTAGCTTAAGCCAGTTTGGATTTGCCTCTGTGATGAGCATGGAATTTAAGTCTTTCTCAGCCACATGACTGAGAGTGGGAAAAGGGCTATTTCACAGGTAATTTTAGTACTGTCTCCAGAAGAAGGGGGAACAGATGCCAGGTAATCAAATAACAGGTAACCATGGCATGACCCCATCTTCTTCCTACTAAACATAAATGGTACCTTTTCAATTTATTATTATCTGTTTCTGCATTTGCTGTTTTCTTCTATCTGTAGTATGTAAGAGTGCTCATTCGCCCATTTTTCCTTTCCTACAAACATACTGCTTCATTAATAGCAGCTTAGAGTACAATTTAATCATAAGTCTCCCATCATTTTTTCCTAGAAATTTCTTGGCAACTTTTAATATATTTCTTTGACAGAAACTTCAGGATCCTGATTGGAATCACATTGTTTGTATTTTTAACATGCACATAGCCAAATTGGATAAACATAGCTGTGAAAATCAACCTGGAGATGCCGAACACTTTCTTCAGCAAAAGGTTTTTCTGTATTTTTGTTGTTGTTCTCCGCCTGGTGTTGTTAGGGGGAACAAACCTTTCCAGTTTTTGACCCTCAACACTTTCATAGTACTAAAAGACAGTGGATTCAATGGCCCTGCTCTCTTATCTTTAGGTATATCCAAGATATCTAATAGCCTCTTCTAGTAGGTTTATTTTTGGTTATTGAATAGCAATAACAGAGACTTGAGAGGAAGAAGAGTTGGAAATATGCAATTAAGCTGCTGTTTACCTTAAGTATTGTGAGAAATTGAAAAAATTAAAAAAAAATTTAAGGACACCACATATCTTTAGAGACTCCTGATGCCTGATTGTTTCCAATTTGATTGCTTCCATATGAACTTTCTATGTGTTTGCTTGCTACTTGTATTTTTTGTATGAAATATTCTAATAGTTTATCTAACAATGTTTATGATATTTTCCTTAGATGTATGAACACTGTCTTTAAGTATTATAGCACTGTCTTTAAATATTAATATTATAGCTCTTAACCTTATGCTAATACCTGATTTTTAACAATGTTTTTCCTACTACCTTACTTTTATTTTCTATATTATACTGTTCTTATTTAGAAGTTCTTAATTTTAATATTTTCTAATTTCTTGATGTTTTTATAATTCCCGTTGCATAAAAACTAAAGGTTAATCTCCCGAGATAAACATCATTTTACTTAATTTTATGCTAGTCAATTTTGATATTTTATATTGAACTATTTAATGCATATGATTTCATTTGGTGTATGTTAAAAAGTGTGCATCTGATCTACAGTTCTCTTTCCTCTTTCTTAATATGTAATTATCTTAAACAATAAACTAACATTAGGATCAGTGGTAAAATATTAATGCCATTCCTTTAAGAAAGGGAGCAAGTAACAATGCCCGTTAATAATTTTTATTCCTATTTGTCAGATATGTACAAAAAGACAGGAAAATGAAATATGGTTACAATTAGAAAATATATTTACATTTTTTACAGATAATTTATCATATGCCTAAAATTCTAGAAAATATGATAAATGTATAGTAGAATTAATAAACATCGAACCAAGTTGCTACATACATAATGAATATTCATAAGCCTATTAATACCTTTCTAAGTAATGTCTTGATAGGTTTAAATAGAAGAGATCATGGCAATGTGATAGTTTCATGACCCAAATTCAGTCTGGTACATCAGTATGCAAGGAAATTCGTACTGTTTATTTGAATGTGTGTGTGTGTGTGTGTGTGTGTTTTCATTTTTTACCTCTGGACAGTTGTGAAGCTTGGGCTAAATAAAATAGAATGTTTACAAAATATATTTGTGATACTACTGTATTTTACTTAGTTGTTAGATACTGGATTGGGATTAAGGAATTATTTTTTCTTTAGATAGATAGGAATGAATTTTACATCTGTTTTCTCCATGGCACCCTCTTTCTATATTGATAGACTTTTTATAGTTTATAAAATGTGTGTAAGTTGAAGGAATACTAACCGATTAATTTTATCTTAAGTCAGTGTTAAATAGGATATTCAGAGACAGAAGCTAATCATTGTATTCTTCGTCATCGTCTTTTTGTTTTGCAGTGGAACTTCCCCTCTTGCATGCCTGAATGCAATGCTACACACAAATTCCAGAGGTGAAGAGGGCATCTTCTATAAGGTTCCGGGCAGAATGGGAGTATATACTTTGAAGGTAAATATTTTTGCTGGGGAGTCATTTAAAAAGAAAAAACAAGAAGTGATGACATAAAAAATAATGTTTGAGTCATAGAGCTAGAATGCTGTTCTTGAATAGCTTAGTTTTAGGAAGAGGTAGTATTTTCAACCTTATACCCAATACATTTTTTTTAAACTAATCTATAACTATCTATAGGTAGATCAGAGAAGTAACTTTATTTTTATTCTTTATCATAATCTTATCTTGGAAGGATGAAATTTAAATGACCTTCAGTGACTTTTTAAAGAGCCTCAGAACATTTGAATAATAATTGAGTGTTACTGTGGAGCATTGTGGGTTACTTTCTCATTTAATTATCCACTACAATTCACAGTTGTGGTTATTTTTCCTTATTTATAATGGAGAATGCCAAAGTTAAGAAGATTGGATTTTCTTGGCCATTCTTGGCCAGGTAGTATCAGAACAAGAATATGAAACCAGATCTGATTGAACTCCCAAGCTCATATTCTTTCTAACATAACAAGCTTACTAATTTGTAATTCCTGCACTGAGAAGGAACCTTTACTTATCAGTGTCCTTCAACTTACAGACAGGAAAACCAACTCAAATGAGCTCGAGTAAGACAGAATTTACTAGCTCATGTAACTGAAAATTCTAGGGAAACCCAAGCTAGATCCAGGAGTTCAAGCAATGTCATCAGGGTTTGGTCTCTCCACTTTCTTTTGGCTTCTTTTTCAGTCAGGCTGTCCTCATGGTACATAACTTCACTGTGTCACTCCACTCTGCAAGCTGTAAGTCTGGAGAGAAAAGAGTTAAAGAACTAAAGCAGGAGCCTCTTACAATTCTGATTTGGCTTAATTTTAATTAGTCTTAGATTCATCATCACCGTTGATATGAGATTAAGATTAAGGCCGCCCAAGCAAGGTGAATTGAGGAGAGAGGGTTTTCCCCAAAGGAAATTTATGAGCACAAGGAGAATGAATACTTGGCAGGCAATGACTATGTCCTCTATATATGTATTTTAGCTTTGTGCTATGCACAGTGGTTGTGTGGAGCCCACTAACATTAAAAAGATCTAATCTACCTACCTACCTCCTTTTTATATACTTTGTTGAACTTCCTGGGGTGATAGGGCTTTACTCCCACATGGAGCTTTCTGCATTTCTTTTTGGTTTTAGCTGTTCCATATTGTTAATATAATTGATTAAATGTGCCTACTCTATTGCAGAGATAGGGAAAAAAACCCAAAGTGTTTTTCCTGTTCTCACACATCACTCAGTGCAAGACTTCTGACACCAGATGTATGGGGTTTTCTCCTTACATACCATGCAATTATACAGTGGACACCAGCTGGGTGTCCTCTAATTCAACTCATTTCTAACACTGTCTGGAGATAGTGTCAGATCCCACAGGTTGAGAGCTTAGTCCCACCAGACTGCCTCCTATTTCAGATGCCAATCACAAGTCCCAGGTTGTGACCTGTACTTCTGACTGACTTGTTATAAATTGGGATTCCCCCCTCGGATTTGATTAATTTGCTAGGATGGCTCACAGAACTCAGAGAAATGCTTTACTTGTATTTACTCATTTATTATAAAGTATATTACAGAAGGTACAGATGAACAGTCAGATGGAAGAAATGTATAGGGTGAGGTATGTGGGAAGGAATACAGAGCTTCCTTGCCTTCCCAATGTGCTTCAATGCCCGATGCTTCCTTGTGTTCAACTATCTTAAAGCTCTCCAAAATCAGTTCTTTTGGGTTTCTATAGAGGTCCCATTACATGGACATGATTGATTAAATCACTGGCCATTGGTGATCAGCTTAACCTTCAGTTCCTCTCCCATCCCTGAAGTTGAGGAGTGGAGTGAAAGTTCCAGCCCTCTAATCACATGGTTGGTTCCCGTGGCAACCAGCGCCCATTCTGAGGCTATCCAGGAGTCCAACAAGAGTCATCTTACTAGAACAAAATTGCTTCTATCACTCAGGAAATTGTAGAGGTCTTAGGAGCTCTGTGTCAGAAACCAGGGTCAGAGACCAAATATGAGAACAAAAGATTCTACGAGTACCGCTATTGCTTAGGAAGTTACAAGAACTAAAAGGAGCTATATGTCAGGAACTGTGGTCAGAGACCAAATATATATTTCTTCTGTATCACAATACCACATCTATGCTGGATACTATAAAGGCTATAAGAGAGATAAATTGTGGTTCTTGATCGCTTGAAGTTCACATTACAGTTAATGAAATAATTACATGCTCAGAAAATGCACTGTGCTATAAAGTAATGCGGTAATATAGACAGAGATGAGTTTTGAATAAAGGGATCTAGAAAGTTTTTTGTTGTTAACTTGTAAGATTTGAGCTGGTCTTTGTCAGACAAGTGACGAGAGGAAGGGCCTTCCAGGACATGGGAATAGCTTAAGCAAAGGCACAGATGGAAGGATTCAGAATGGATTTGAACGTAGAGGAAATTGGAGTGGTTAGACCATAATCTTTGTGTGGGCTTATGTGGTAAGGAGTGAAGGTGTGGTAAACGTTAGGTAGAGATCAAACACTGGAGACATCTGAAAACCTGACTGAGCTGTGTGTCTGTATATGTGTGTGTGTGTGTGTGTGTGTGTGTGTGTGTGTGTGTGTGTGTGTGTGTAGTAGATGGCAGTGGTTTCTCAGGAGAATAGCAGGATCAAATC
The DNA here is from genome assembly GCA_004363605.1 of Indri indri. Classification (NCBI taxonomy): domain Eukaryota; kingdom Metazoa; phylum Chordata; class Mammalia; order Primates; family Indriidae; genus Indri; species Indri indri. The sequence continues at coordinate 39,473 of RJWJ010002136.1, forward strand.
CATTTTTTAGGAAGATAATTCAAGTAGGGTAGATTTTAAAAAGGACGAAGCAGGAAATCTATCAAAAAGGTGATTATACTCATTTGGAAGAGATACTCAGGGCGGCCTGAACTAAGAGAGTGGTAAAAGAGATGGAGGCAAGGGACATTAGAGAAATAGAATATATAGCATTCGGAGTGAGTAAAAGAGGGGTTGAAAATGATTCTAAAATTTGGGACATGAGCAGTTGATTCTGAAGGGATCACAAGTTTAAGAAAAGAAAGTAAATATATTTCATATACTTGTTGAACTTACAGGTCAAGATGTCTGGCTGGCGACTAACTCTATAAAACTCTCCTGCATTTTGAAGGAAAGAATAGAAAAATATAGGGTGTGTATTTTAAGAAAGTGTCTAACATAAGAGATGGCTCAGAGAGAAATGGCACTGAGACATAAACTTAAATAGAAAGTAGCTGTTATTTACTAGATTGAAGTTTATAGCTTGGTTATAATGTGTCATATGGGTGCCAGTTGCGTGTAGGAGGGTCACATTTTGTGTGTCAGAATTATGTTTTATCTGATTATAAAAAGAAATGTGGGAAAATAAATGTTGAAGGAAAAAAGAACCATCCATAGTTTTATAACTTAGAAATAACATTCATTAATGTATTTAGCTGTATGTGTATATTTTTATTTATTACATAAATACATAGTAGCTAATATTTATTGAGCTCTTAGACCAGAAACTGTTCTTAGCATTTTACAATTATTAGCTCTTTTAACTTCAGAATGATCTTTTATTAAGGTATAGGTACTATTATCTGTACCTTACAGAGATAGGGAAACTGAGGCATGAGACATTAAGACCAAGGCCCGAAAGGTTAAGAGTTTGACCAACTCTGCACAATTAGGAGAAGATAAAGAGATTCGTGTGATTTTTTTTTTTTAATGATTTCTTTCTTTTCTTTTTTTTTCTTGCCAACAATTTGATTTTTCAAAATGACTTCTTTTTTCTTGACCCTTGCTACTTACCAATATTCAGGAACCAGTTAGATTCAAATAAGGCACTATCTTTTGCCATCCACACTCTGATTCTCTAACTGAATTCAAAGTACATAGTGGTACTTACACACACACACACACACACACACGTACATATGTTTTACAAAAACATTATTATATAGTTTTGTATCCTGAGTATTTACCTGGACTACCCAATTTTTGTCTAAGCCTCTATTTTGCCTGCATGTGAATGTCGTATATAATTTTATCTTTGGATGTAGATGGAAATGTTAGCTTATTTGACCCAAAAAGAGAGATGACAGGAATTCAGAAGATATTGCTGGTTCTGCTACTGAATCCTATAATGCTAAAAATTAAACAGTGCAATTAAATTGCAACGTTGCATACCAGAAATTTAATTCCTGTTTGCTGAAATGGTAATGATTAATCCTAATTGGATGCCTACATTTTCAGAAAGATGTGCCGGATGGGGTGAAAGAGCTATCAGAAGGTTCAGAAGAAAGCAGTGATGGTCAGTCAGATTCCCAGAGTTCTGAGAACAGCAGCAGCAGCAGTGATGGTGGCAGCAACAAAGAGGGAAAAAAGAGCAGGTGGAAAAGGAAAGGTAAATCTACCTGATCCTTCAATACAGTGCTAAATGCTGTAGGGCAAATGTCCTTGTTAATAGTTCCTCTTTTCCCAGACCCCAGGTCAGTCAGTCTCTTTCTTTTGCCCTCCAGAAAAGTACCGTCCGGGAGAGTTCCCCGCAGTGATGGAAATGTTTATATCTTTACTGTCCAGCACAACACAGTAGCCATTAGCTACATGGGCCTATCGAAAATTTGAAATACGGCTAGTGTGGCCAAGACATTTCTTTTTAAAAATCCTTTCTTTTTGAGAGCAGGTTTATGTTCACAGTAAAATTGATTGTAAGGTGAAAGATTTCCCATGTACCCCCTGCCCCCACAGATGCACAGCCTCCCTCCATCAGCGTCCCCCACCAGAGTGATATATTTGTTACAATTGCTAACCCTATTGCTAACCCTACATTGGCACATCGTTATCACCCAGAGTCCATAGTGTACATTAGAATTTATTCTTGGGGGAGTACATTGTATGGCTTTGGATAAATGTGTGACATATAATGACATGTATTCACCTTATAGTATCATACAGAATAGTTTCATTGCCCTGAAATCCTCTGTGCTCCATCTATTTGTACCTTCCTCCCTCCTAACCCTTGGCGATCACAGACTTTTTATCGTTTCCATAGTTTTGTTTTTTCCAGAATGTCATATAGTTGAAAACTTTTCAGATTGGCTTCTTTTATTTAGTAATATGCATTTAAGACTCCTCCACATTTTTTCATGGCTTGATAGCTCATTTCTTTTTAGCACTGAATAGTATTCCATCATTGGGTGTACCACAGTTTATCCATTCACCTACTGAAAGACATCTTGTTTGTTTCCAAGCTTTGGTAGTTATGAGTAAAGCTGCTGTAAACATCTATGTGCAGTTTTTGTGTGGGCATAAGTTTTCAACACCTTTTGGTAAATACCAAGGAGTGAGATTGCTGGATCATATAGTTGAGAGCATGTTTAGTTTTATAAGAAATGCCAAACTGTCTACCAAAGTGGCTGTACCATTTTGCATTCCCACCAGCAGTGGGTGAGCGTTCCTGTTGCTTCATATCCTCTGCCAGCTATTGGTGTTGTCATTGTAATGGATTTTGGCCATTCTGTTAGGTGTGTAGTGGTATCACATTTTAATTTGCATTTCCCTAGTGACGTGATGTAGAACATCTTTTCATGTGCTTATTTGCCATGTTTATATTTCTGTTGAGATGTCTGTTCAGGTCTTTGGCCCATTTTAGAATCAGGTTGGTTGTTTTCTTATTGTTGAGTTTTAAGAGTTCTTTATATATTTTGGGTAACAGTCCTTTATCAGATATATCTTTTGCAAATATTTTCTGTGTCTTGTCTTCTTATTCTCTTGGCAGTTTCTTTCAAGAGCAGAAATTTTTAATTTTGATGACATCCACCTTATCAATTCTTTCTTTTATAGATTGTGCCTTTGGTGTTGTATCTAAAAAGTCATTGCCAAACCCATTGTTATCTAGTTTTTCTCCTATGTTATGTTCTAAGATTTTTATAATTTTGTGTTTTGTGGTCCATTTTGAGCTAATTTTTGCGAAGGACCTGAGATCTGTGTCTAAAGTTTATTTTAATTTAAATTTAAATAGCCATATGTGGATAGTGGCTACAACATTGGATAACATTCTAGGTTGTACCTGGATTTGTTCTCAGCTCTTGGTCATCCATAGCCTTTTTAGGATGCTCTTTTTTTTTTTTTTTTTTTTGAGACAGAGTCTCACTGTGTTGCCCGGGCTAGAGTGCCATGGCGTCAGCCTAGCTCACAGCAACCTCAAACTCCTGGGCTCAAGCAATCTTACTGCCTCAGCCTCCCGAGTAGCTGGGACTACAGGCATGCGCCACCATGCCCGGCTAATTTTTTCTATATATTTTTAGTTGTCCGATTAATTTCTTTCTATTTTTTAGTAGAGACGGGGTCTCGTTCTTGCTCAGGCTGGTTTCGAACTCCTGAGCTCAAACAATCCACCTGCCTCGGCCTCCCAGAGTGCTAGGATTACAGGTGTGAGCCACCACGCCGGACCTAATGCTCTTATTTTATTTGCTGCTCTAATCCTCTCTTTTAAACTTTGAGCACTTAATGCTCTAACAACTCTCTCCTTACTAGGAAAAGCGTGCTTTCCATTTCTACTAGCAAACACTAAAGTTAATCTGCTGTTCTTTACTCTCATCCCCTGTTCGGTATCTGCTTCATAGCTCACCAAAAACACTTTCTTTAGGGAATAATGTGTGTCGCTGTAGCTTCCCTGGAATGGATTTTTCAATTAAGGATACATTTTATTACCTATTCCTGCTAATTATTCTCTAGTTTCTTATCAGAGTATTTGAAGAGGGCAAATCTTTTTTACCCCAATATTTATAATATAGCTGTACATCGTAAGGCAAATTTTAAGCCAACTCATGGTGATTCTTTTACAAGGACTGACATAGAGATATTCCAGAGCAAAGTAGACATTCAGGATTTTCCCTAACTTGAATATCCTCTTAGATTTGAGTGATGATAGATGAGCTATCTTTGGCTCTAGAAGCTAAGGTTATGTTTGCAGAATACTAGACTTGTTCGTTTAAGTGCCTTCAGAGCTATTAATATGTCTGTATCAGAAAAATAGTTCTGATTCATTACCATCCCTGTGTTAAATGTTTGTGCTACTCCTGGAGAGAATTGAGTTAATCGGTGGCCTCATCTATTCTGTCTGGTATAGTTACTGCATATGCAATTTGGGCTAACTTTGTAATCAGAGGATCTTACTTAGCCTTGAGATCACAACCACTTGGAGGGCTACTCAGACTTCAATTGTTAGGAACAAATGCAATGAAAGCAAGACAAATGGAGCCTCTGAACAATATTCTTGATGTGTAATTTTAAAGTAATCCCTGTTAATAGTAAAAGGAGGTATGGTCCTAGGGCCTTCTATTCTTCAGGTCCACTAAGCACCTATTTTTGAAAGGGTGAAGCCAAAAGTGAAAAGGGCTCTGGCTCTCCCCTGCTTCTCCCCAATTTAAACTGTTCTTTTTAAGTTTGGAAATTGTACATTTAATATTAGGAACCAAGCCAGGTCATCAGGCAAGTGAAACAATTAGCAAGATTCATGTTTCCTGTGTGGGGTTAGAACAGGGGAAATCAATATTAAAGGTCAGTCTAGTAAACTAGCAACAAAATCATTGTTTAGGAATATATATATACTCTTGCTTTTCAAGAGTCAGATATGCTGCAGTAGCTGTTTGAGTAGTGACTGTTGCATCTGTGCTTCTTGTGCTCAGAAATAGTGGTTATTAATAGCCATCTGTAAGGATTTTATGTAAATGTTTTAAGATATAGGAAGATCTAAGAGATAATAGAACCCCATTTTCAGTAGCTTAATAGGTAGATTTGAGTAGCATAACCTTACCTTTCACTCTGCATAATAATAGAAGACATTAACAGCAGAGTAATATCAAATTCTAAATTGGGTCCAGTTAAGTTGTTTTTGAGCTGCCTTTCATTCATTCCTCTTCTAGAAATTATCACAATGTTGATTATTTGTCCTTGGTTTACAGTAAGATGAGATGTTTTATAAAATTCTTTTCTGGGTTTAGGTGGTCTAGAAAACTGAGAGGACAATCAGCTGTATGTGGTGTTTGGAAGGTGGGGTGAGAGGTGCACATGATGCCTCATATAATTCATATTTACCTAAGCAGCTCTTGACATTCTCGTGACATTCTTGACATTCTCAAGAAATGGATGAATGCCAAGCTACTAATAATGAAGAATGATTTAGTTTCTCGTAGAATATGCATCTGTCATTCATGGGCCATACATATAGTATAAACACCATATGAATTTTTATGTATATATATTTATAAATGTTTTGTAGTCCAGTGCAAATTAAAGTGACAGACTTGTAGCCAGCAGTGACACCAGCAGCATGCAGCAAAGCAGTTCTAAATCAATTTTAGTTATCAATAAAGGTGTAAAGCAAACTAATTGTGCCTATTCTTTTTCTTACTTAGGGCTTTTACTCTCAATCTGACATCACTCTATTTCAAATGCATTGTAAGACAGGAAGAACATTGAGATAGTATCAAAACCCACTTCCTTTTATGTACAAAAATAAAGAGCTCCAACAGCAAAACTGATACTTCTAGTTGAAAATCGATAGAAACTCTCTTGATAATACGTATGACTTTCAGCCAAATAGGAACAGAGAATAGAACCTTGAAATTCAGTCCAATATTAAAACTAGTTTATTGACTTCCATGTAAAGTGGAAGAACTTAAAAGTTTGTAGTTCTGGTTCTTAGTTTTCAGACAGGAAACAATGTTCAGAGAAGAGTTTTATGGAATTCCAAGCCAAGGTAAGGTGGAGTAACTCCAGAAAATGATTACTAAAATCAACTATTTCTGTTGCATTTTTATGATCATAGTTAAGTAAAGTCTCTGCCTTTTCCCCAAAATAAAGTATAATATTGTATTATGAAGCAACTGCAGGAGTATTATTTATCTTCTTCTGATAGAGATTTTGGTCTGCTTTTAAAGTGTCTTATGAAAAAAATTAATTATATGTAGTATACATTTTCTCTGTAAGTAATCACTATTTCCAGGAACATAAACTAATATAATTTTACTGCTTGTTCATAACTACTTTTAATCATGAATTTGATATACGTTGTGTCTGGAGTTATTTAAAATACCGTAGACCTATCTACTCTCTGACATCATTTGTATGTGTGTGTTAAGTTACTGAATATGGATGGTTATGTCTCCTTTCAAAAGTATACAGGGGGCAGAACTCCTTTTGACAAAGTTGACTGAGTGGAGAGAGACCTATGGGAGATGTTCTCTTTTCCTCTGGGGTTGTGGGCGGTTTTAGCTCTGTCTTGTACTGCAGATGGCTGCTCTATTAGGACTTGGCTGCTCTTTTCCTGCTTTGGTTAGGGGATTCTTTGCATATTATTAATTAGGAATCCCAGCCCAGTTTGGAGTAGACTGCTCTTGGTGTGAAAGAAGGGATTTAGAACTGAAAAGGATCTGTTACCTTTAAATAAAGACAGTTGTTAGAATAAAACCTCTCCCTCACGAGAAGCATACTGTTTTTAAAGACTAAAATCATTTTGGAAACTTGGGTTGTTATCAGTCTTTCAACTATCAATTCTTCGACTATATATAGCTCTTAGGTTTCAATTTTGTTATTACTGCTCCAGTTTTTCTGATAGTCTCCTCAATACTTCAGAAGGGCCCATTGAATATCTTCAGGAGAAAATAAAAATTTAAGCCAGAGATTCTTCCCTAATTAAAACTTTTAACTCAACTGCATCTAATGTTAATAGTTCATATCTTTTTGACCATGTTCAATATTATAGTCAGCTGTTGAAATGGAAAATTCTCAATTTTCTATTGTATGTGGAAAGTAGTATCTTCTGAACTTATACTCAGTGAGTGGTAGATAAATATCCACTGACACTACTTCAGTAAACTATGTAAAATTGATGAACCTTAAGTTGTAAAATTTGTTTTAAAAGTTTTCTGAAAACAATATTAAGCTTTAAAAAATCATTTCTTTACTAGATTACTGTTTGAGTTTTTTCTGTGTGTAATTTTTTTGGTTTTTCAAATCAAATAATAGTAACTGCTGATCTTTTCATCAGAGATCTATTAATCTTTTGCTATGTATGTTTCTATGGAAGCAAGCATTTTTGTTTCTAATTAGATAAAAAAAGTTCTTAAATAAGAATTCTTTCAATCTGTTGATCAGTCCACATTGGAGCACCAGTCAGTTAGGTTATAATCTTAAAAAGTATTGTTTAAGCCATTAGTTTATTTACAACAACCAAAGTAACATCTCTGTTTAAACTACTTGCCACGCTCATTCTTTCCCAGTTCATATTATTTGCCAGATATTTGGGAATCAAATTTGAATAAGATGTGGGCCATAATATCTAGTGGTATAAAAAAGGAGCAGATAATTAGCACATCACTTAATAACTCACATGTGTTTATATTTATCATATTATGACAGCATTAGGGAAGGAATACCAAGTTAACTTCACCTGGGTTGCTAAGTATTTTATGAATTATAAAAAGTTCCAAGGTATTGTCCTTCCCTTGAGAGTTTAATCACTAGGGAAGACAGGTTCATTATGGAAAGAAAACATATAAAAGCAAGAAGGTGGGAATGTACACAGTAATTTCAGGAAGCCATAGGAAGATAAGTTTGGCTGGGATTTGTGAAGGGAAAGAAATTTGGATCAGACTTAATCTCTAGTGGCAGTGTCATTATTTGTAGGTTGTTGGTGTGCACAAAGTAATTTCTTAGGAAAATTAAGGTATGGATCAGAAAAGAGAGAGAATGGCAACACTGGTGACTCTTCCAAATTTTCATAGCCAGGTACCAAGAGGAACAAGATTGTTTATAGACCTTTTTTCTGTTGGTTTCATTCTCTTGTCCATTAAGTATGTGAGTTAATATACTTGCTTCTTTTGTTTTTCTACTCACTAGTGTTTAGGGTAGCTCAATTTATCTCTGATAGCTGGTACATAGATTAAAAGAATTCATTTCCATTTTATTGTTGAGAATCATTTGTTGTGAGTAGTGTATTTCCCTGGTGTAGGATTGAACATTAATTGGTGACATGATTAGTTTCATTTGAAGTAAAAGTGGTAATAGAGAAATGTGAGAGATTATTTTTCTGTAAGTGCCACTTTGTAAGAAAAGATTATAAGCAGGGCCTTGATACAGTAATAGTTAAAATGCAGCCTTAATGTTTATTTTTCAAACAGGGTCTTATTTTTAATACCTTTGTCTTTTTCAAGATGTAATCCTAGGAAACCTTGCTTATACCCTTCTCACACACCCCCATTCCCATCACCACTTCCTCAGTTAGGTGGTTTAGTCTCAAATTATTCATCATAAAAGACCAATTTTTCCCTCCAGTCCATTTTGGACTGATACTTTTGTAAATCCAATGAGAATGGCACAGCAATGTCAAATTTCTGTGAAAGTATCTAAATGTTTAGTCTTACTTTTGTATTTATGGATGATTTTTCAGCCTTATTAAAAGGGAGTACCAAATGCTATTTTTTTTTTTTTTGAGACAGAGTCTCACTCTCTTGCCTGGGGCGAGTGCCGTGGCATCAGCCCAGCTCACAGCAACCTCAAACTCCTGGGCTCAAGCGATCCTACTGTCTCAGCCTCCCTAGAAGCTGGGACTACAGGCATGTGCCACCATGCCCGGCTAATTTTTTCTATATATTTTTAGTTGTCCGATTAATTTCTTTCTATTTTTGGTAGAGACAGGGTCTCGCTCTTGCTCAGGCTGGTCTCGAACTCCTGAGCTCAGAACGATCCGCCCGCCTCGGCCTCCCAGAGTGCTAGGATTACAGGCGTGAGCCACCGCGCCCAGCCCCAAATGCTATTTTTAAAGAAGGAAAAATACGAAATGATCTTTTTCTTTTTTTGAATTGAGAACAGAAAATAATTCCACCTCCATGAATACATATTAATTAATCAGTTAATAATTTCCTGTAATGATCCTTTGTCAGCACTGCAGAGACATCATGCCATCTCCCAGTCACTATTCATCCTTTCTCAAAAGTAACCACTGTCCTGACTTCTGTCAATATAGGTTTATTTTTCCTATTTTAAATTTTTTATTAGATTATAATGTGTACAAATTGAGTATCCCTTATCTGAAATGCTTGGGACCAGAAGTGTTTTGGATTTTGGATTTTTTTTCAGATTTTGGAATATTTGTATTATACGGATTAAGCATCCCAAATTCAGAAAATCCAAAATTCGATGTGCTCTAATGAGCAGTTCCTTTGAGCATTATATTGACCCTCAAAAAGTTTCAGACTTTGGAGCATATCAGATTTTCAGATTTGGGATGTTCAACCTGTATTCATTAAAGTACACATATTATAAGTGTACAGCTTGTTGAATTTTCACAAACAGAACAGCACCATGAACCAGCACCTGGATCAAGAAGCAAAATGGCCCAGTAGGTCTCCCTGTGCTACCTTCTAGTCATACCCATTGTGCCAGAATAACCACTCTAACAACTTCTAACAGCACAGATGAGACTTGTCTAAAATAGAATGGTGTCCAGAGACAGTTTTAAACTTATATAAATCAAGTCATATTATGTATTTTTTTGCTCAACAAATGTTTGTAAGATTGATCCATATTTTTATCTATAGAAATATATCAAATTCTTAAATCTGTATAGCATTCCATTGTATAAATATCTACCAGTACTCAATTTTATTAATCTAGTCTACCACTGATGAACATGTAAGTTATTTCTATTTTTTGCCTATTACAATTAATTCTACTGTTTGTTTTTTTAAGACAGGGTCTCACTCTGTCACCCTGGCTAGAGTGCAGTGGCGTGATCATAGCTTGCTGGACCTCAAACCCCTGGCTGGGGTCAGGTGATCCTCCTGCCTCAGCCTCCTGAGTAGTTGGGACTATAGGCGCATGACACCAAGCTTGGCTAAGTTTTTCTATTTTTTGTAGTGATGAGGTCTTGCTCTTGTTTAGGCTGGTCTTGAGTTGGCCTCAAGTGATCCTCCCATCTTGGCCTCCCAAAGTGCTAGGTTTACAGGTGTGAGTCAACAGCCTAATTCTACTGTTTTTTAATGTCTTTCTTCTTTTACTCATTTCTGTTGGGTATATATTCCATAGTGGAATTAACTATACTATTAATATGTACGGCCAAGCCGTCTTCCAAGTAGTTATACTAATTTACATTCTCACCAGCAATGTGTGAGTGTTCCAATTATTTTACATGATCACCAGTGCTGGGTATTGTTAGTCTTTTTTAATTTTAGGCTTCAGTGAGTGAGTAATTGTATCCCATGTGGTTGTAAGTTGCCTTTCCATGATTGCTAATGGAATCTGACTCCTTTTCATTATTATTTGGATATCATCTTTGGTGCAATGCCTGTTCCAATCTTTGTCCACTTTCTCTATGCATTATCTTTTTCTTTGTAACTGTCGTTCTTCATATTTTTCTTTGTTGAATATGTTTATTGCAAATAACTTCTCTGTGGCTTGTCTTCTCATTCTCGAAGGTATCTTTTGATGAAGACAATTTCTTAATGTACTCTGTATTTCCTTTCTTAGGAAAATAGCCTATTACGCTGACATGAAGGTAGCTTCTTCTGTGTGTGTGTGTGAAAAGCTTTATTCTTTTATTTTTTACATTTGGATTTACAAACCATCTGGAATATTTCTGTACTGTGTGAAATAAGGATACTCATTTTATTTGTTTATCCCTACATGGATATCAAAATTATCTAGCATCATTTTTTTTAAAAGACTATCCTTTCCTTTACTTCATTGCATTGTCCTCAATGTCATACATTTATGGGTTGGTTTCTGGACTTTGTTCCATTGACATATTTTATCTTTCCTTACAATAGTACCACCCCCTTTTAATTACTGTAGCTTTGTAATTAATCTTTTTTAAAAAATTATTTATTTTTTTTATTTCAGCATATTATGGGGGTACAGATGTTTAGGTTACGTATGTTGCCCTTGCCCCCCCTCCCCCAAGTCCAAGCTTCAAGCCTGTCCATCTCCCGGATGGTGCCCATCGCACTCTTTGTGTATGCATATACCCGTCTCCTACTCCCCCCTCCCCCCACCCGATATCCAATAAATGTTATTCTTACATGTGCACTTATGTGTTGATCAATTAATACCAATTTGATGGTGAGTACATGTGATGCTTGTTTTTCCATTCTTGGGATACTTCACTTAGTAGAATGTGTTCCAGCTCTTTCCAGGACAATACAAGAGGTGCTATATCACCATTGTTACTTAAAGCTGAATAGTGCTCCATGGTATACATATACCACATTTTATTAATCCACTCATGTATTGATGGACACTTGGGTTGTTTCCACATCTTTGCAATTGTGAATTGTGCTGCTATAAACATTCAGGTGCAGGTGTCTTTTTCATAGAGCGACTTTTGTTCTTTTGGGTAGATGCCCAGTAATGGGATTGCTGGATCAAATGGTAGCTCTACTTGTATCTCTTTAAGGTATCTCCATATTGCTTTCCAGAGAGGTTGCACTAGTTTGCAGTCCCACCAGCAGTCTATGAGTGTTCCTATCTCTCTGCATCCACGCCAACATTTATTGTTTTGGGACTTTTTGATAGAGGCCAGTCTCACTGGAGATAAGTGATATCTCATTGTGGTTTTGATTTGCATTTCCCTGATGATTAGAGATGTTGAGCATTTTTTCATATGTTTTCTGATTTTGGTTAGGATTGCATTGATTCTATAGATCAGTTTGAGTTCTGTTGACACGTTTATGTTATTGAGCCTTTCAGTCCATGATTGTGGTATATTATTCTGTTTTTTGCAGTTTAACTTCTTTTATTAATGCCATGGATTTTTCTGTGCAGAGGTCTTACACACTTTCTACTAGAACTATTTCTTGACATTTTTATTCTATCGTGAATGGCTTTAGAATTTTTTTATCTTATAGTTGTTGATATATAGAAATACATTTTATTTGCATAAATAGACTGTCAGTGTCTTTGAAGGGTTTAGGATTTTACCTTATTTGTAAGCTAACAAGTTACCCTCCGACTGGGTCGTGGATATTGACAGAGGATACAGGACTTCTGAGTCAGAGAAAAATGACCATATTATCCACAACATAGCAAGCAATATGAATTTTCCAGAGACTAGAGTTATCTAGTGCATATCGAAGCAAAATCTTAAATAAAAAATTATCATATAGAATCCACTCATACATTTAAATTATATATCATAAACAAATGGAATTTTTGGATTGTATATATGGTCACTACTGGGAAATCCATTGTTATTCATTATATTAACAGAACTAATGTGAAAAATCATTTGCATCTCTATTCTTGCTGAAAAGGCCTTTGGGTAAATTTAATTCTGAATAAAATGTAGAATTGATGGATACTTCTTTAACATGATAACAGTCAAAAAACCAATCCAGTATCTGAACGGGGACACACTAGTAGCTTACTCTTCATCCAGAACAAGTGAAGAACATGGTACTATCTCCATTCTTTTAACATTTTGTTAGGGATATTTATTTCAACATAGGTAAGCAAGAGAAAACAGTTGGAGTAACATGCAACAAGAATCAGAAAGGAAAGGGTAAAACTTACTTTCTTTTCAGATGATATGATTTTGGATCTGAGAAACACAAAAGAATCAATGAAGATAAATATTGATAAGGAAGAGAATTTAATCAAGTAGCAGGATGTCAATGAAATTAATATTAATATATAGCGGTCGGCTACCTTACATATAAATAATAGTGGAAGAAAAAACACACACACATTTACAATAACAACATCAACAAGAAAAAAATACAAGCATTGCCTTTGTAACATATGTGCAAAGGTGTTGAAACAACTGAATAGCCAAAAAGATAAAGGTGTGTCCTTTTTCACATCATACTCCAGGATAAATTCCAAATAAATTGGAGATATAATAAATGTAAAACATAAAAGACAACATGGGTGAATTTCTTTTAAAACCTGAGAATAGTGAAACTTTTTTCTCTATTGCTTTTGAAAGCACATGTGTTTATCTTTTGGCCTAGCAAATCCCTAAGAATCTATCTCAAAGATACACTTTCAAAAATACAAAATGGCATAGATTAAATAGACCAGTGTTTCTCAAACTTGAGCATGCATCAGAATCATTTGGAGAACTTATGATGCAGATTCCTGGAACCTACCTTCAGAGTTTCTGATTCAGTAGATCTGGGCTTGAACCCAATAATTTGCACTTCTGTTAGATTTTTAGGTAGTGATGGTTTTGTTCTGGCTACCACACCTTAGGAACTACTGTTAAGACACTGCAGTAATAAGAGCAAAAAACCAGAGAGAACCCAAATACCCATCAACAAAGTCTGGTGAAAGAAATTATGGTATGTATGTCTACACAATGGAATTCTATGCAGGATATTCTCTAGGATATATTAAGTGAAAAAAAAGTGCTAGACAGTTAATAGTATATGATCTTTTGTTTAAAGAAATTAGTAAAAGTATTTAAATATATATATAAAAAAGAAAAAACAGATAAACAGTGGAATGGTAGACAAAAAACTATTAAAAATGATTTTCTGTAGGAGAAGAGAGGTATAATGATGAATTAGGATAACTTCCTAGGAAATTTAGTTAAGGAAGGGAGCTAGACTTACGTAAAGTAATTTTATAATTTTGTGTAATTAAAACAAAATTTTAAAATGGACTTTCTAGAAATATGAAATAAAGCAAACTAAAGTATATGCTAAATTTGTGACATGGTGGCATGGATAGCTTAATGTGGGATATATCTGAGGTGTGAAAGACCAGACGCAAATCTTAAACAGCATTCAGTAGTCTTATTTTTAGTGATTAAATTGGTATGGTTTCTTTGAAACTAGATATATAAGAGAAAACAAATTAATACATTAGTAATGTTATTAGGAACCAGGATTATTAGGGAAGAAGAAATGGGATAAAATATAAGATCAGAAAAGTTAAGTGACAAACCTGTAATCTTAACTTTGAATTTGGTATCTAAGCATCAATTTAGTTTTCTCTTTTCTCTAAAACAAGACTTGTTTTCTTATTTCAATCACTGGAAAGTCCTAGAACTAGTCGTAACCCAGTGGCAAGGAACACCTCTACTGTGCAGAGTGTGGTCTTTTAATACCATTTCCAATTCAAAAATATCAGGGCTTCTTGGAGAAGTGACTGACCTAGTTCTGGGAAAAAAATTATGCAAGAGTTGCCTGGGACTTCTTTCTGTGCCAGATAGCAAGGAAACAGTCAAATGCTGCTGCAGCCATGTCCCAAAGACAGATTATGACTTGAAGGAGTTCCCACTAGGTTAGGACGGGACAATTTGAGTGCCAGATCTTTTTTTTTTTTAAACCTTAGATGCAACTTGATAATAGATGCCTAATCTTTAATAATTGCTTTTGATTTACACATTAGAAATATATGAACAGACAACTCACTAGTTTTAGATAATGTGTGAGTTTTCTATGGTTAGAAGTTACCACAGACTATGTGGCTTAAACCAACAGAAATTTCTTCTCTCACAGTTCTGGAAGCCAGAAGTCTGAAAGCTAGGTGTTGGCAGGCCTGCATTCCCTAGAGAGGCTTAAGGGGAGAATCTGTTCCTTCCTTTTTCTAGTTTTTGGTGGTTGCTGACTTACTTGCCTTGTGATCACATTCGTCCAATCTCTGCCTCTGTCTTCACTTCACCCCCTGTGTCTATCTTTACCATACCATCAGTCTCTTACAAAGATGCTTGTTGTTGGATTTAGGACCCACTCAGATTAACTTAATTACATCTGCCAAGACCCTTTCCCAAATAAAGTAACAGCCACAGGTTCTGGGGATTAGGATGTGGACATACCTTTTTGGTGGCCACCATCATCAGCCCACTACCCATTCATCGTTCTGAAAATAAAATTCAGATCTTGGCTCTGCTCCTTACTAGGTGTGATCTTTTGGCAAACTAATTAAATTTCCTGCTATGTAAAATTTAGACAATACTATCATAATATGTAGATGAATATGTATCTTTGAGATTTATTTGTATATAAATATATGTCCTTAAAATCTTTTCATATTTTTATTTGCATAGAATAATATCATAAAGATGACAGCCAAGCAATATTAGTTATCTCTGGAAGTAAAATTTGAGGAGTTTTGAGAGGGAACAGTAGAAAGAGAACTACCCTACGAAAGGGTAGTTTTGAGAGTTCAGTGAACTGTTAAAATGAACCTAGTACAATATTAGGCAAATAGAAGATACTTGGTTGCTATTATTAATAAAATTATGTGTCTTTGAAGACAATTAGTATAGCTGCTAAAAGGAATTATAAGAGATTCAACATACGTTTAAATCTTTGCGTTTAAGTCTTGTTTGCTTTTTGTAGTTCTGAGCCTTTAATATATAAAATGTTACAACAGTGTTTAAGTTTCATAGAAGTTGAAACCAGTACTTGGCATTGAGTCAACTCTGGGAGATGTGTATCACTGGTGGGTCCTGTAATTTTCATGATTTATTTCAAGTAGGCTTACTAATATGCTTGTGGTTTCATTTGTTAGAAAGGGCTTTGCCTTAAGGGGAAAATATTCCAAGCAGTTTTTCCTGGTAATTACAGATAGCTTTACTGTCTCTTTTCCAGTCTACCAAGTAGAATCGTTATATTTTTTAGTGGGGATATTTTGATTTGTTTTTTCATAACCAGGCAATATTTGGGGCAGGTGAGAAAATGTATAGTCTAAGATTTCCATAAGACATCAAAAAGAAAATAAACGTAGTTAAATATGAATAGTTTTGGCTTTTATTTTGATGGCCTTTTAAAAACATTGGCCAAATTAAAAGACAGCCAATAATAAATGTTAGCAAGGATGCAGATAAAGTGGAACCCTCTTACATTCCTGGTGGAATTGTAAAAATAGAGCAGCCATTTTGAAAAACAGTTTGGCAGTTCCTCAAAAAGTTAAACATAAAGTTACTGTAAGATGCAGCAGTTCCATTCCTAGGAATTAACCCAAGAGAAAAAAAGCATGTATACACAAAGACCAGCATCCAAATATTCTTCATAACATTGTTTATAATAGACCAAAAGTAGAAACAAGCCAAAGTCCGTAAGCTGATAAGTAAACAAAATGTGGTATGTATATACAAAGGAATATTATTCAACAATAAAAGGGAAGTATTCATATATATCATAACATGCGTGAACCTTCACAACTAAGTGCTAAGTGAAAAAAACCATTCACAAAAGAGTACATAAGATATGATTCCATTATATGGAATGTCCGTAATAAGCAAATCCATAGACAGAGAGTAGAATAGTGGTTGCCTAGAACCAGGGACTCAGGTGGGGGGGAAAGATGAATGACAGCTAACAGAGATGGCATCTGGGAGGGTGATGAAAATTAATTGTGGTGATCTTTGTGAATACACTGAAAGCCATTGAATTTTATACTATAAATAGGTGGATTTCATGGTATGTAAATTATATCTCAGTAAAGTTTTTTTTTGAAATTGGTCAACATCAAAGTACATCGAGGCTATGGTTTCTTTTTGCCACTCAACTGTCTCAAGAATTATTCAACTCTGTTTTTTTATGATATATTACAGTGGAATGATGTGTTCTCTCTTTTTTTTTAAACATCAAGTGTATTGTACATCAGCCGTTTTCCATATGTAAACCTTTTCGTAAAGGTTGGGGTACAGAGCTAAAGCACAAGTATAAGTCATCATCTTAATGTTGTCTGCTGTTACCTTCTTTAAATGTATCTACTGTGTATTCCTATTTTTAGGTCATCTAAGTAAATTGAAATGCTATATTCCAAAACTTGCATATTCCAGTGAACGTTGTTTCCAAAAATGCTTCTGCGTTTTCACGTCGGGTAGCTAGTACATATTTTGTATGCTATCTTAAGGCTTATTGGTCTTACCATGGGATGCCATTTGCTATCCAGGCCTTTTCAGTCCAACTACTATTAAAAGAGGAGGACATTAGTAAATGTACACTCTTCAAGAGTCATCACAAGCACATAACTTTCTTTTAAATAAAGGATCTGAATCAGCAATTTCTGTGTTCTTCATCGTAAACAACACTCAATACTGTTGAACTTCATAGCACCTAAAAATCTACTTGCTATTTATTATAAGAGATATAGGCTCTTAAAGGAAGAACTCAGCCTGATTTGGCTAAACTCTGACAGACTGTATAAAACAGCTAGTGAAGTACAGTGGCTACATCCTGTGCAAACCCATGTTGTTTCCATTAGAGAAATCTTAAAATGCCCTCTCAGACTAGGAAGCCCAAACTATCGATTTAAGAAATGAAGGAGGCCGGGCGCGGTGGCTCATGCCTGTAATCCTAGCACTCTGGGAGGCCGAGGCGGGCGGATTATTTGAGTTCAGGAGTTCGAGACCAGCCTGAGCAAGAGTGAGACCACATCTCTACTAAAAATAGAAAGAAATTAATCGGACAACTAAAGTATATAGAAAAAATTAGCCGGGCATGGTGGCACATGCCTGTAGTCCCAGCTACTCGGGAGGCTGAGGCAGAAGGATTGCTTGAGCCCAGGAGTTTGAGGTTGCTGTGAGCTAGGCTGACGCCACGGCACTCTAGCCCGGGCAACACAGTGAGACTCTGTCTAAAAAAAAAAAAAAGAGAGAAATGAAGGAATGTAGGGGTTAAAATTATGGTAGAATTTTTGAGATCTCATGGCCTGATTGCCTTCATTTTAAACTGTCAATCCAGGGCTCTTCTACTATATCATATTGTCATTAGATTTACCTTGAGAACATAGATACTGTCCAAAGAGCCTTAGAATCTTTTCTAAGTTTTATCTAATTTGATGACTCATGGTTTATGTTCTACTTCCTGCTTCTTCAATCAATTCTATTGAAAAATTAAAGAATGAAAAGTAATGAATACTAACACCCATACCTTCCCCATCCTATCATCCTTCACTAGAGCTTTCTGAGGAAATAAACTGAAAAGGGAGGCTGTTTGCAGTAGAACTCCAAAAAGAAGATCCTTCCCAAAAGTGTTTGGTCACAGTTCTTAATACAGGTAGCAGCATATGATGGGGGAAGGAATGGTGCTTGATAACAACTCTGATAACAAAATGTTTCATTGTTGCTTTTTTCCCTTAGTATCGTCTAGACTGTCACAGCCATCCTCTCCCCAGTCAGGCTGCCCGTCACCCACCATTCCAGCAGGTAAAGTCATTTCTCCATCACAGAAGCACAGCAAGAAAGCACTAAAGCAGGTAAGCATTGCTAGTCTGTGTTTATCAGAAGTATAATCTCCCACATTAAAAATGCATGACTCTGGCAGTCATTGAAAATTTCTCAAAAGCTTTTACATTGGGCCCTTTTAAGGGGAAATTTCATGGAGTATCCCAATTTGGTTTTAATAATTTGTGTACCTTTTTGTATACCTGTTATAGGTTTTGGCAGATACTCTTCTTTAATCGCATTTTTAAAGTTCTTAGTTTGTGGAGAAGTCTTTTTGTTTGTATGTTTTTAAATCATGAATAGGTATTGAATTTTTCAAGTTTGTTTTCTTTGGGATTGATTGAGATTAGTTAGATTTTTCTCTTTTAATCTACTAATATACAGAATTACACAGCTAGATTTTCTAAAATTAAACTGTAACTCTCAGGAATAAACCCTGCATATTTGTTACATATCTTTTTCATATGTTAATTGAATTTTGTTAAGACTTTAGTTTGGATTTTGCAGTTTTCTTGTACTCTTACGTGATTTTGAAATCCGGATTGTTCTAGCATCATAAAATAAGTTGTGCAACTCTGGTTTTCTAGATTTTGGAACAAAATTGTAGAAATTATCTTTTCCTTCAAAATTCAGTAAATAACATCTTTTAAAATTGTTTCTTGGCATTATAGTTTCATCATCTATTAGTAGCTTCTTGATCTTCAGATTTTTGAGCCAATTTTAGAAATTTATTATTTCTTAGATGGTCTGTTTCACCTAATTTTTTCAATATTGATATAAAGTTGTATAGCGTATTCTTTTCTGTCTCCCTTTTATGTTTCTCAGTGTTGTTCATTTTTAATGTATTTTTTTTCCAGTACTACTTGCCGACAATTAGTCTATTTTATTGGGGTTTTGAGAGAACTAGCTTTGGATTGTTTTAAAATGTGAATGATCAATAAATAGAAACTAATTAATAATTAGAGAAACAGTAAAATAACAGATTACTTTTATCCTCAGATTTTGGTATAAATTAAAGAGCTTAATCAAGTATTAGCAAATGTGTAAGAAAATAAATACTCATTTGCTATTGGGATATAAATTATTATAGCCACTTTGGAGAGAAATTTTACAATATCTGTTAAAATTTAAAATGCACATATCTCATGATTAAGCAATTGAGCATTTTAGAACTTACATTAGAAATATACATACATACATATACCCACACAGTGAAAAATACATTAAAGTTTGTTATAGCAAGAACTTGCAAATAAGCTAAAATATGTATCAGGGAATTCCATAGTAAATGATGGCATATTCATATGCTGGAAAATTATCCAAGATTAAAAAATTTATTTTTGTAATGAGGTTGTTATATATGTTTAGAAATGGAAAAAGAATCATTAAAATTAAGTTTTACTACAACATATAGGGCATGATACCATTTTTAAAAACATGCACATATCAACAAAATAATGCTATTTTTTAATAGAAATATACATATGTCTGTACAAATATGTGTGTACATATGTACATGCATATATATGAACGTATAAAAATAAGTTCAGTAAGGAAAAATGAACTGATGACTGTGGTTACCTCTGAGAATTGTGGACCAAGACCTAGGTAGTGATTTAAAAAAGAGTTTAGTTTTGTGGTAAAAATGTATTCATATATTGCCTGTTTAATTAAAATTAATAAAATTTTATTAATAACAATTATGTAAATTTTAAACTATTTAAACCAGGAACGCTTTTATTAAAAAATATCCATAAATTTGATAAGACTAATTGCTGCCTGCCTGGGTATCCTATAGCACTTGCATTTCTGTAAGTTCTTGGAAAGATTTTTAAGAAGTATACGATGCTGTTTCCCCATAGGAAGAAGGCAAGTATTTTCTTAAACCTTGTTAACTAATTCATGACATACATACTTCTCCTGTAATATACTCCTATAATCCTAAGTGTCAAATATTTTATTTTCTTTAGGGAATATCAATATGGAAAAGTATATAAATTAGATTTGTTGGTATGTAAAGTAAGTCCTTGCTTCCAGTGTTACATTTTTCATAATGTTAGGTGAGAAAAATTACTTCAGTATTAGTTATCATTTACCACAAATGAGAGTTATTGTTGTTATTATTGTTTATTTTAAAAGAGAATTAGGAACAGGGTTTGTAAAACACTGAGGGGAAAACTGTACAGTTCTTGATTAGAGGGGCTATAAATTATTCTGTTCCCATCATGTATCTGAATTTACATGATCATGGCACAAACAGATGGTATCAAGTGGTGCTGTTAAGTTTTGCGTTAGGCTGGGTGCGATGGCTCACGCCTGTAATCCTAGCGCTTTGGGAGGCTGATGTGGGAGGATTGCTTGAGGCCAGGAATTCAAGACTAGCCTGAGCAAGAGCAAAAAGTAGAAAAATTAGCTGGGCATGGTGGCGTGCACCTGTAGTCTCAGCTACTTGGGAGGCTGAGGCAGGAGGATTGCTTAAGCCCAGGAGTTTGAGGTTGCAGTGAGTTATGATGATGCCACTGCCCTCTAGCCCAGGTGACAGAGTCAGACCCTGTCTCTAGAAAAAGAAAAAAAAAGTTTTGTATTAACCTGGAATTAATTACATGAGTACTGTGAGTAGCAAGGATGAATACTGGCAGATGCCATCCAGGAAGCCTATGAACATCTTATCTGTTTGCAAAGAATGAGAGACTAAGCCATAGTCAGTGGTCAGACAGCACTGCCATTTTTACACATTGTGCTTCTGCCTCACCTATTACAAGTATAGATGAATCTGAGCCAGATATGTGGCCCTCTCAGTTGCTTTTCTCCCTTGGCAGCTTAGAGCAAGATCAGGGTTGCCACTGTGCCTATAGCACAGCCAGAGACATACGTAAATGTTGAGCAGGAGGAAACTATACTAGGAAGAGGAAAGGTGAAACTAGAAGTAGCCAGTTTCCCCACACTTTTCTACATGATGGTCTTGAAGGTTAAAGCTTGAAATTGGCAACTTAGCACAGTCAAATTTCCAATTTTTTCCTGAAATTACTTACTTGGTTTGTCTCTTTTTTTTAAAACCTTGAGTTTAATAGTTGCCTTTATATGTTTTCATGATTAAAATTTGGGTATTTCTTGGTTTTTCTGTTAATTTTAAATAGTATTGTCAAGTGTATTTTATAAGTTAAAAACCTCAAAAAAATAAAAATATTCCAAAGGAGCCACAAAGAACCACACTATTCTTAGAACAAGTATTGTCTAGTCTTCCTTCGCCTCTGTTTATTGCATTGCTGTAAATTGCTGAGATGTGGTAATTGAGACAAATCTCATTGCTCTTACCCAAGATTACTCAAGTAGTTATTTACAGCCTCTTGTTCAAATGTAGCACCTGTGAAGCATTAGATGAGCTAAATATTTATATTTCTGCATAAGGTTGATGCAGATAGGCCTCTTTTGGGTACAGGGTTTAGAATTCTGTTTCTAGAAATTATTTAAAACATATCTGTGTTTACAAGATTGGGATGTTTGGCTTACTTGTTATTTTTTAAGTTCTAAAATATGTTAATGACTATTTCTCAAATTTATGTAAGGGAGTAATACTGACCAAAAGTATCCAAACATCTAGGCCTTGTGTTTGGTTGGCTTAATGTAGGTTTTTGTTTGCCTTGATAGATTTCAAAGAACTTGAATGATCAGCCTGCTTCTCACCATTTAAAGAGGTCATTTACTTTATATTATTACTAAAAAACTGATTAGTTTTGTTTCTTATAGTCAGTTTCTCTTTATAGGCTCTAAAGCAGCAACAGCAGAAGAAGCAGCAGCAGCAATGCAGGCCAAGCATGTCCATCTCCTCCAACCAACAGCTCTCTCTAAAGACTGTCAAGGCCACTAGTGACACTGTTCCTGCCAAACCTGGTAGGCAGTTTAGGCATTTTTTTTCAATGAAGCTTCTTTCACAGTATTTTATGTTGTTTTACACTATCTTTGTGTACTGCCAAATCATCAATATAAATCCTTCCAGGATAAATGGGGAAAGTTGTCTGCAAAATAATCATGCTGTTATTTAAAAACACATCAGTCGGATTTGCATGTAAGATGGAAATCAATGACTAACTCACATTGTCTAAGCTAATAATATTTGGAAGTCTCTGGTCAGTAATCTTAAAAAAAAAATATGGTGTTTCTAGGAGACTCAAACTGAACTCTTTATCAATTCTCTTTAAAAATGAAAGGTTTTCCTAAGAATACATACTATTAATACCTTTGAATTTTCATTGGACATGTCTACAAGGCCTTTGGATTTTTTGTTGTTGTCCCTTGTTTTGTTTATAATCTAAACTGGTTTAGATACAGACCTTATACTATAAACATAATTAAATTTGTGCCGTAAGCCGATTCTATGGGCCTGCCAGACAATCTGAGTCTTGCAGAACTTTGCGTTTTTGTTAAAAAGGAAATTTACCACCAGAAGTAAATGATATGCTGGGAGGAAAAAAAGGATTTTATTTTACTTTTTGCTGACTTTAATTCTCAAATTCAAAATACATTAACAGAATTATGTTGCCTCATACATTAACTTTGTTTAGTTAGTGTTAAATGATTGATTAATTGATTTCTGTCTATAATCTCAGCGCCACCAGTCTTTACATCTTTTTTCCCTAGCAATATGGGAAGGAAAGCAACCTGATGGTCAGTCAAGCAGTCCCCAGAACTCAAACTCCAGCTCTTCATCGTCAGTTAAAGTGGAAAATCCTTTGCTAGGCTTGGGGAAGAAGTCATTTCAGAGGTCTGACAGACTCCACACAAGTAAGTTAGTTTACAAAGACTTCAGTTTTCATTGCCGTGATATGTCAGCTATCTTTTGAAATTCATCGGTTATTTGGCTTAGGTTTAGGACATGATTTGAGTTATGTAGCCAGGATTAGACATAATTTCTTTTTGTTGTTGTTTACATAGTTACTTTTAAGAAATGAAAAGAAACTTGGACAGAACTGATTTAGTAAGTCTTTTTTCCTTATTTGTTACCCTGTTACCTTTGAGCTCTTGCCTATCTTCATGTTCTTCCTGTCTTCCCCTTACCAAACTTCATTTCAGAGAAAGATCTGTTATCAGCCATTTTGTGGTTTCTCTTTCTGCCAATAAGTTGCTTTGTCCAGCATTACTTATGTTTTATTCCTGTGTACAGAAAGATAGAAGGGCTTATAATCAAATATCACAAACTACATCTTTTTTTCCTGCCCCTCTCTGAAATCCTACTGAAATGAGAATATGGGAAATACAAAAGATTAAATCCATATGGACGAAGAAAATAGGGAGACAACAGATGGGCAGGCAATGTCAACAAATTTTGGAAGATGAAAACATGGTAGAATTTTTTTCTGAGCTGAAGAGCACTTGCCAGTAATATGCAAGCCAGCTAAGCTGCAGAGCACCAAAAGGTTTGAGAATTGGAGATACGATGTATCACAGAAGAGAGAAGGGTGAGGCATAGAGTTGAAAAGAAGAATCTTGTTTGGAAATTAGTAAGAAGCAATTTGATGCCTTACCTGGGCAAGAGATATGACGTTTATTTTGAGATGAAATTGAACCACAAAACTCTAAATTCAGGGATACCAAACATAACTATGGGCAGATAATGAGGCATTGTACTGAAATCTGGGAAATCAAGTAAAATAGAAATACAAAATAGTGATTGTCCTGACTTCCAGAAGGCTAGTGGTGAGGCATATTTCTAACACCCCTACCTCCTCCCTTCTCTCGTCATGCTCCAGCAGGAGATTGGTACCTAAAGAAATTGGGTAGCCTCAGAAAAAAATCGGCAGGTAAATTTATAGGTTCCCAACTAACAGAGATCATCTAAGTAACACTTTACTGAAGCCCACCAGTCTACACACTCTATCCTTACACCCAGAATTTCTAGTTAGTTTTTGAGTACCTCTCTTTAAATTTTGATTACTAGGATCACTTTTGAAGAACTCCTCCATCATGAAAGACAAAATCTAAAATATAGAAACTCAGAAGAAATGGAGACTCCAGGGAAGTGAAAAATTAAAACAAGTAACTTTAAAAACTATAGTATTCACAGAAAGGAGTAAAAGAAGAAATCGCATCCATGAAAGAACAGAATACTATTTTTAAAATAAGAAAATAAAGAGTTCTAAGATATTAAATAATATGGCCGCTGAAATTAAAAATTATATTGGAAATACTGAAAGATAAAGTTGAAGAAATTTCATAGAAAACGTCAGAGAGAAAAAGAGATTCAGTAGGAGAGGAAAGGTAAGAAAACTGGAACACCAGTCCAGGTTATCCAGTGTCTGAAATTAGACTACCAGAAAAGAAGAACAGAAATTAAAAGGGAAGTAAATGACGAAAGAAACAACATAAGAACATTTTAAGCTGGATGCGATGGTGTGCGCCTGTAGTACTTGGGAGGCTGAGGCAGGAGGATTGCTTTAGTCCAGGAGTTCAAGACCAGCCTGGGCAACATAACGAGACTCTGTCTTTACAAAAAATAAAAAAAATTAGCTGGACACGGTGGTGTACCCCTGGGGTCCCAGATACTCAGGAGGCTAAGGCAAGAGGACTGCTTGGGCCCTAGAGTTTGAGACTTTAGTGAGCTAGGATCACACCACTGCCCTCCAGCCTGGGCAACAGAATGACACCTTGTCTCAAAAAAAAAAAAAATTAGTAAAAACTATTCAAGGAACGCTGACACTCCAATTTAATGTGTTATATGAGAAAAGAAAATAAGGCTTTGCGTTCCAGAAGCATTGCAGCATTGTTTATGTTAAAAACAAAACAAAACGAAACTGGAAACCACCTGCATTATCCTCAATGGGAATTAATCGTGGTACATATAAGATGCACCTTTTTAAATAGAATGAAGATGAATTTGTAGGTGATATTTTTTAAGATGTTCAAGATATTCCATGAAATTAAAAAATAAAATATGATTAGTATGTATATTGTTATTTCATTTCTTCAAATTTAAGTTGTCATCTCTGGCAGGAAGATTGGGGTTTGAATGTAGAAACCGTCACTTTTTGTTTTATATCTTTTGATACTATTTGAATTTTTTAATAATGTTTGCTTTTATCTCTCAGGTACTATTTTTATTATCATTCAGATTGAAAAGTTTTTAAAATTTTTATTGTAGTTTCTTCTTTGTCCCCAGAGTTATTGTAAAGTTTTTGGGGTTTTTTTGTTGTTGTTGTTGTTAGTTTTCAAGTATTTAGAGATTTTTGTTTATATTTTTATTATGAATTTTTAACTAAAATATCTTCTGGTCAGTTGTCTTGAGCTATATGACACCTATACCTGTGTAGTGTAGTGAAAACAACAAACTCTAAAGCCAGAATGTCAGGAATTCCTGCACTGGAAATTAATAGTGTAATTTGGGCAAGTTACTGTATCTGGGCTTTAGTTTTTTTCATTTGAAGTTACCTACTTCATAGGATTGTGTGAAAAATAAGTGAGTTAATATATGTAAATGCTTAGAATCATGCCTGGCACTTAGGCAGCCCTGTATTATTTGGTGCTGCTGCTGTTGTTACTGCCACTACTATTACTTAAAATTTATTGAGGCTTGCCTCTTTTTTTTTGGCCTAATAATGAATTTTATAAATGTACTCTAGTTATTCAACACAGAATTCTGTGCTTTTTGGATCAAGCTTGTTAATCTGAAATAATTCAGTTTTTTTTTTTTTGGCTGCCGTTGATATGCTTGATTTATTAATTGACAGTGATGTGTTGAAATCTCTTATCCTAATATAGGAGTGGGAAACCTTTCCATGTTGGAAGGCCACGTTAATTTAGCTATAATCAAATAAGGCCACATTCAAGGAACTTCAATTAGATATACTTAAAAATGTACATTATTTTGTAAAAATCTAACTACTGGGTACTTAATAATTTCAAAAAATGAAAATATTTGTTAATGTTAATTTTAAGGTTAACTAACCTTTTAATGACTTCGTTGTGTCTGCTTTTTGTTGGAAAGCATGAATATTTGGTTGCAGCATGGAGGTCCACAGTTTCAGTTAATCCTCTAGACGGGTATCAGTCATTTGTCACCTTAAGGGTGTCTTGATTTGGGTTAGGTAGGAGAGGGTAGATTCGCAGCAGTAAGAGGTCAAAAAACAAGAAAGCATTTTTCGGGCATGTTGCCAAAGGCATGGGTATTCTGCATTTTTCCATATTTCAGTTGCATCTTTCTTAGCATCAAACCAATAGATGACATTTTAAAGTCATTGTCTGATGCTCTCAATAGATGACATTTTAAAGTCATTAGAGCTCAGTCAATTCCATCTGTAGTTCTTTGGGTGCCTTGGTGATATCAACTAGGTGAGGCTGAAATGCTAATTTGTGATGTCATGATTCTCAAAGTCAGTGAACCTTTCATTGTATTCTCCAATTAATAGGTCTGTAACAGTTGTGTATTCTTCAGATGATTCGCATATATCATCCAGCTCATCAGTGTCCTTTGCTAACTGGGGAAATGTTCGTCGGAAATTTCCTTTTGAAGATGAAATGTTTTGAAAATAGATAGCTTTTTTCAAAATGCTTGGATTTTTTTGCCTCATTATATATAGACTTAGTTTTACCTTGCAGAGAAATAATTTAAGTTATTTTGATTTGACATGATATCACACAGAAATGCTGCATTCCTATAAAAATCTTCTTTCAATAATTCACATTGCTGATTCTGTTCTTCATAAAATTTAACTGTCTGTTCTCGCAGAGATAAAATTTTGGCTAACACTTGTCCCTGCAATAGCCAATTCACTTTAGACTAATAGGGCAAATCCACACTGAATACTTCATGGGTCAACTTCAGCATGTTATGAATCTGATGATGCCAAAACTGACAATGGGATGTTCCATTTGCAGGAATATAGATAACAATATTTATAACTTGTTGCAAAGTGTCACTTAAAATAGTAGCTTTAGCACAGAGATTTTGCTGATGCATGATACAATGTAAAGAAATGAGAGCATGTGGATCTGTTACAGTAATGCTTTATCTATGCAATAAACCTTTCATGTTTTCCTGTCATGGAAGGTGCACTATCTGTACATACACTCACTAAATTTACCAAATTCAGTCCAACTGCACAACATTTATCTTGAAATTTGTTGAAGATATCTGTTCCCATGTTCTGTTCACAAGAGTGCCCAAAGCAAGTAACTCTTCATAGCAAAGACAATCTTCTGTCATGATCTGAATGAAGTATAAAACCTGCACCAAGTCAGTAGTGTCAGTTGATTCATCCAAAGTGATTGAATAATACATATTTTCCTTTCAAAGTATTGCATGAAGTTGTTCTGTTAAGTTGAAGGCAGTTCATGCTGCCGATCAGTTATGGTTCTCCTTGAAAGGGGCAGTTGTTTGTACTTTGAAATGTGATTGAGGTCTAAGCATCCTACAACTTTGACAATGCATTCTTTCACAATTTCTACATCACTGAATGGCTTCCCTTTTTTCTTGAGTGTATAAGCTACTTTATAAGTTGGTTAAGTGACATTATTTCCAGGTCTCATTGCTGCTTGAAAGAACTGTCTTTGCTTTTGCTTTTTATCTTTTAATTTCTGCAATACAACCTTTCGTGCCTCTCCTTCTAATTTAAAATATTTTTGGTCCTTGTGAGTGTAATAATGCTGATGAGCATTGAATTTCTTTAATGCTGTTATTGCAGTATCACAAAGCAAGCAAATCATCTTTAGCAGAAACAAGATAATATTGCAATTTCCAATCCTCATTAAAAAATGTTTTCTTCCTTCAGTGTTCTCTTGGTCATCTTTGACATGACAGGCTGTTAAGCAGACAGAATTAAAAAATACTGTTGAGCCGTGCAACTATTCACAAATTCTACTTCAAACAAAAACATAGTGCACCATTGTCAAAAGCTTATAACAGACTGATGTACTCGATCTCCATAAACTCTTGCCAACCAGCCTTATGCGGTAGTGGTGCCAGTCAGGCAGGGGAAGTTAGAACTAAATGGTGAGCGTAGCAGCCGTCAGTTTACTAATGTTCTAATTGTGCTGGTCAATCTGGGAGGATTATTTCACTGAAACTTATTCTTTGGTATTTTATATATGTTCATTTAAAAAATAAAAATATAAAAAACAAAAATATATTAATAAAAATAAAAGGATTTGTTCTGTAAAATTTAGATTCAGTCAAAAGGCCTCACTTAAGTAGACCTAGAAGGCCACATGTGGCCTTAAGGTGGCAGGTTCCCCATCCCTGTCCTAATGGTTGTTTGTCCAGTTCTCCCTGTTCTGTCAGTTTTTATTTCAGGTATTTTTGAAGTTCTTTTATATTAGATGTTTGCATGTTTAAAATCGTCCTTGTAGATTGAATTCTTTATTATTTATGTACCTTATCAATCATTGATAATGCTTTGTAATTAAAGTATCTTTTGCTTGATATTAATGAATATACAAGCTTTCCTAGGGTTAGTTTTTGCCTGACGTATGGCTTTGTTCATTTCTGTGTACTTTTCTTTATGTATATGTCTGTAAACAGCATGCAACTAGCTGAATTTTCTTTGGGTTTTCTTTTGTTTTGTTTTAAGATAGGGTCTCTGTCAGTGTGACTGGAGTGCTGTGGTGTGATCATAGTTCACAGCAACCTTGACCACCTGGGCTCAAGTGATCCTCCTGCCTTAGCCTACCAAAGCAGCAGTCCCCAGCCTTTTTGGCACCAGGGTCCAGTTTCGTGGAAGGCAGTTTTTCCATGTATTGGTGGGAGGAGAGGTAGTTTCAGGGTGATTCAGGCGCATTATATTTATTGTGCGCTTTATTTCTATTATTATTACATTGTCACGTGCCACTCATAGATTTGGATATGTGCCTGCAAGCAATTGATTTATTATGATCTCTGCAGTCAGACCTCTCTGCTAATAATAATCTGTATGTCCAGCCCAGTGCTGGTATCACTGCCTCAGCTCAACATCAGATCATCAGGCAGTAGATTCTCATAAGGAACGCACATCCTAGATCCCTCGCATGTGCAGTTTACAGTGGGGTTTGCGCTTCTGTGAGAATCTGATGATGATGCTGATCTGACAGGAGGCAGAGCTCAGGTGGTGATGCAAGTGATGGACTGTAAATACAGATGATGCTTGGCTGCCCGCCACTCACCTCCTGCTGCTCCTGCTGTGCAGCCAGGTTCCTTACAGGTCAGGGACTGCTAGCTGTCCGCAGCCAGGGGCTTGGGGACCACAGTCCCCAAGTGCGTGGATTGCAGGAGTGAGCCACGCAGTGCCTGACTTCTTTATATTTATTGTTTGTTAATCTATTTGGACTTATTTCTACAGTCTTAGTTTCTTGTTGCTTTTTTTCCTATTTCTATTTTTCTTGTTTCCTTTTTTACTTTTTTAAATTTTGTGAATAATTTTTTTTTGAAATTACTGAGGAATATTTTTTGTATATGGTTCATTTTAATTCTCTTGTAGCCTATTGAATTTGATATATACTTAATTTCTATTCTTTTATTCTGTTATTTTTATTCTTTTAGTGGTTGATGATTTAAATGATAGGACACATAAGTTTAATTCTTTTCCATATTTTATGGGTACATGTAACATGTTTAATTCTTAAAAGTTATCATCTTGATCTTCCTCCAGAACAGTGGAATTACTTTATAATAATTTAGCATTAACCTTTTTTGACATCTGGACTTAAATACTGTTGTCTAACATTTCTGTTCCTTGTTTTTAACCTCACAAATCAGACACTAGAAAGCTGTTATTTCATATAAACAATGTTGATGTAGATTTGTCTACATATTTACCTTTCTCCATTATATTCCAACTCATCTTTCTGTAATGATTTTCCTTCCTGAAGTACAATTTTCTAATAACTTTATTTAGAGCAGGTTTCTTAGTAGTAAATGCCCTCAGGTTTTATTTATCTTTCTAATGTCTTAGATGTTTCATGTTCATTCTTGAAGGATAGTTTGGAGGACTTACCTTTATAGGTTAATGGTTATTTTCGCTCAACATTATCTACTTTGTTCTAAATTCCTTTGTTGTTAAGAAGTTTACTGCTGTCCATTGTTCTTTTTATGTAATCTTTCCCTTCCTTGTGGATGCTTTCAAGCCATTCTCTTTGTCTTCGATAAACACTTTTGCTAAGCTAGATATAAGCATGGATTGCTTTTTATCCTACTTGAAATATGTTACACTTCCAAATCTTTAGGTTTGTGGTTTTCGTCAGTCTGGTAAATGTACAGCTGTCAGTTCTTTGAGTATTGCCCTTTTCCATGCTCGTAATTTTCTCATTCTTGACCTCCCTCAGATATTTGTTAAACCATCTCATTCTGTCCTTCATGTCTTTGCTAAACCTCTCAAATTATTCTCTCTCTCTCTCTCTCATATTTTGGGCATTGTTTGGCTGTATATTCTACGTTGTAACTACTTCTTTTAACATTGTATAAACTGCTGTTTAATCTATCTGTAGTATCTGATTTCAACAATTTTATTCAATACTTCTAGAAGTCCCTTTTTTTTTTAAAAGTGCATGTATTCATTCCTGATTGTTTTGTCCTCATCTTTGTAATTGCATTCTTTAAACATTTTGTACATACCTATTCCATATTCTATATATCTGATAGCTTCAGTGCTTCTAGGTCTAAATCTGTTATTTCTGGTTTCTAATGACACACTGTTGTAGTAGCAGAACTTCTGATTCGTTGAGTAATCTTTGTGAGGTAGTGCTGGATTTTAATTTATAGGAATCCTATGGGCCTAACTTGAGGGAAATCCTTTCCTCTAAAGAGGAATTACTTTTGTTTGTGCTTTGGCCAGGAGCCAGGGAGTACCTACATCAAGGATCTGTAGCTTTGTGCAACTAATTCTAAATGTAGAATTTCTGGGTCCTAGAGTCCTATGCATGTTAAAATTTTGCTAGGTATTGCTAAATTTTCTTCTATAAGATTATACTGATTTCAGCCCCACTAGCAGTATTTGAAAGTGCTTTTTGCTTTTCCCCTGCATATTCCCATCACTATATTACAGTATTTGCCATTTTGATAGGCAAAAAATATTTTTGTTCATTGGTTTAATTTGCATTTTAAAAATGTTAATATCTTAGCATCTACTTACAATTAGTGGACTAAGAATTAATTACCTATTAATTTCCTTTGCTCATTTTTCTCTTGATGGTATTTGTCTCTTACTGATTTATAAATGTACTTTTCATATGAAGAATAGGAACTGTTTGTCATTGCTTGCAAATGTTTTTTTCCAAGTTAGTCTTATGTGTGTGTTTATTCATTTATTTTCATATTTTCATTTACATTTTAATTCTTTGTATACTCAAATCTGTCAGTTTTTGGAAAGATTATAACCTCCCGGTTGGGGACAGATTTCCTGAAAGTGTTAAGCCATTCAATCATAACATTTTTAGCTAAGGCAAATTAGTGAAAAAAATTCTCACAGAAAGAGGAAAAGGGCATGAGTATGATTTGTAGATTTGGGTTTTTATTTTTTTTAGACATTCTTTGTATGTGTAGTTTATCATAAACTTCCTCAGTGTTTTTGGGGAAATAACCTAGTCTCAAACATAAAATGCAGTTTTAGTATGGCAGAAGATCCATTTTTTACAGACCTTGTTCTATTTTTTGCAGAGAAGATAAATTATATTTTAACCTTCGTAAATCAACAAAACTTGTTTTGTTTATTTTTAAAAGAAATTCCTAAGATATTTAAGTGTTACCTTCCTCAAAGTGTGATATTTAAGCTTATAACTGTGTTTTTTTTCTACTGCACAGAAAGCTGTAGTTTAGGTAGAAACAGGACTGTGCAGGAAGCTGAAATGATTCTTTTCCATATTTTTGCAGGACAAATGAAAAGGACTAAATGTGCTGACATTGATGTTGAGACACCAGACTCCATTCTGGTTAATACAAATCTGCGAGCACTGATCAACAAACACACCTTTTCAGTCCTTCCTGGAGATTGCCAACAGCGACTGCTTTTACTACTCCCAGAGGTGGATCGGCAGGTGCGTCATTTCAAGCATAAGAAATTTTATGACCCTTCAGGGGCCTGCTTCGTTCATACCTTTACAACTCCTTAAGATTTTTAAAACAGCTTTTTATGTATATCTGTAAAGAAGTGGTATTTATGGTACTAAACAAGAAATAAGAATAATTTAATGTAAGCATCTTAATAGGTAGGCTTTGTAAGACTTACAAAGGAAAAAAGACCTCTCTCTTACCAGCATGTCAAGATGATGTCATAAATCTGACTAGCTATCATATTAGGATGTAGACATTCATAGAATACAGTTCAGGAGGAAGAGTTTTCTTGGTCCAGGGTTTGGGCCAGTGCATCAGTGGAGTGGGAAAAGTCAGGAATAAGCCAAAAACATGGATACATCTATAAGGACATACAACATGGAATAACAGTTGTGGATTTAAGAGTGTTCGTTATTTTTATTCTTTTGTTAATTTTTTCTGAAAGAAACATTTATTTTTGTAAAAAAGAACTTAAAACCCAATGTAAGTTATACTTAAAAAAAAAAGTAGGTCGGGTGCAGTGGCTTACACCTATAATCCTAGCACTTTGGGAGGCTGAGATGGGAGGATCACTTGAGACCAGGAGTTTGAGACCAGTCTGAGCCAGAGTGAAACCCTGTCTCTACAAAAAAGTGGAAAAATTAGCTGGGCATAGTGGTGCACACCTGTAATTCCAGCTACTTGGGAGGCTGAGGCAGGAGATTGCTTGAGCCCAGAAGTTTGAGGCTGCAGTGAGCTACGATGACAACACTGCACTCTAGCCTGGGTGACAGAGCAAGACCTTGTCTCAAAAAAAAAAAAGAAGTATGAAGAAGTAATACCAAAGGTTTGGGAAGAGTCAAGGCAGGGGGACTAGAGAGATTTAGCTTGATCAGGAATAAGTTAAAGGTCTGAGACTTAGGCTTTGATTAAGGAAAGAGTTACTAGCAAGTCACTCCCCTTTCTTATCTTTTGTTTCTTCCTTTGTAAAAAGAAGATAGAACCATTAGGATTTTCTAAGGTTTCTTCTGAGATTTTTGAAAATTCATTATTCTTTCTAAACACCCACTATATTCTAAGTCATATGGTAGATCCCCCCAACCCCATCTTTTAAACATCAGAAAACCACGAGAGGAGGTATTTTCCCTAGTTATAGTGAAAGGACTAGTTATATTCCCTAGTTTATGGTAAGAGAATAACAGAGAGTAAGTAAACTACGGAAGTCATTATAGCTAATTGACTATAAAGTTAAATCTAAATCTTTCTAATTTTGAAAATCGTCATTCTACTAGACTACATTGATAACAATTTCATAGTGCTATGAATCAGAACATGTCAAAGCAGGTCAGAGTCCATTGTCCAGAGAGTCCAAATAAATCAGTAGTAGGGACAAAGAAGTAAAACTGGTCCTTACCGGTGACTGTTTTCCCTACCTTAACTCTTCCTGGAGAACTAACAGCTTTGGAAATGTCCAGTTCTTGGTTGGAACAAGTTAGGAGACTAAAGTTTCAGCATAATTTTTAAAGAACCTCATTAGGGATTGCTCTCCTCTTTTTTTTTTTAAGACTTGGGGTTATTAGGCTAGGAATAATAGTACAGGACCTAACTGAGGGCCTGTGTATGGCACTACAGTGCTAGTTCCTCAGAACCGTCTTTTGACCGAGGGCCCTTATCAAGCTTTCTCAATCTGGAGGATCACCACATACAATTTTAGAATTAAAAGGACCTTGGAGATTATCTAGTTGAACTTCCCATAGAGCACAATCCTGTGAGGTACTCTTAATATTAATAGCTAGTCTTTTTCAGTTATTAATACAGTTGGAGCACACAGCACCTGAGCAATATTGTCCTCATATATAGGACAATGAAGTGAAATACAGCTTCACTGTCAGATGAAAATTAAAGTGTAAAGAATTCTGACTGTCACTAGGATGAAAACTTGGAACCCATACTTCAGTTAATGGTGTATATAGCAATGAACACTAGAAAAATGTGTAGACCAGAGAAAGACAGAAGAAGTTTGGATTAGAACATCTCTCTCCCAATATAGTTAAGGTCCATCATATGGAATAGGTAAACTTTGTTTCTCCAGAAAGCATATTTGGCATTAAAATAACAACTTTTTAACAGTTGGAGGATGAAACTGTAGAATGGATTTACTTGCAGTGAAGTAACTTGCTCATCACTTGAATGTTCAAGTAGATGTTGGATGAACTGCTCTCATAGGGAGGCCTGTTAACCCTGTACCAACTCTAAAATGCTGATCAGTAGTCAGCAAACTACAGCCCACTGGGCAGTTTCCATCCCATGCCTCTTTTTGTAAATAATGTTTTATTGGTACGTAGCCACTCCTATTAGTTTATATATGTCCATAGCTACTTTTGTGCTTATAGTGGCAGAGTTGACTAGCTGAAACAGAGACCATGTGGCCTACAAAACCTAAAGTATTTGCAGTCCATCCCTCTATAGCAGGTGTACCAATTTCTGCCGTAGAGCCAGGGGAAAATAATGTTGGCCCAAATAGGTTTGAAAAGTAAAGTCGGTTAAGAAGAGTGCCTCAATCCCCAGGATGCCCAAGTAGTTCCCAAAATTTTCTTCAAAAATTTGTTTTTGACTTAAAATTTACATTTAGGTTTTTAATTCATCTAGATTTTTTTTTTTTTGGTATATTATCTGAATGTAGAGTTCAACATTATTTTCCACTGGGTGAATAGCCAGTTGTTCCAGCACTATTTATATTTATATATTCATCTTTTTCTCGCTGTTTGAAATGCCATCTTTGTTATATGTTCTGTATGTCTGTGTATGTAGCATATACTTACAGGTGGTTTCTCCTCTTTCACTCATTTCCTTGTTCACTCCAATGCCAGTAATGTTGGAGTTTTGATTACAGTGACTTTGTTTGCTATGTGTAATAATTGGAAAGTCAATTTCCCCCTCCCAATTTTTCTTGTTTTTTTTTCATATAAATTTTAATATTATTTCATTCATTTCATGAAAAATCTGGAATTTCTGATAGAAATGTAGATATTGATGTTGGGAAGAATGGTGAGTTTATTAAGTTTCATGTTTTTTCAGAAAATGAGAAAATTATAGGAATCGCCAATTCACAAGATAGCAAATCTAAATAGTCAATAAACATGCAAAAAGATGTATATCGTAGTAGTCAAGAAAATTTTTACCATTCCAAACCCATTAGATTGGCAAAAATTAAATAGTATGTTAACATCTACTGTTGATAGGAAAATGAGTATACACATATATCCCTGTAGAAATGTCATTTGTTTTAGCCTTTTTGGAAAGTAATCTGACAATGTCTAATATAAACACAAATATTCTTTGTTCTGCAAATGTATCCCTTAGAAATAAAAGCGCTAGTGTATTCATCTCTACCAGGATGCTTGTTGACCCCTTTTTTCATTATAGGAAAACATTAAAACAAAATATATGGCTATTGTTAGGGAAATGGTGAATTCACTGAGGTACAGTCATATAGTGAAGTAATATGCAGCCGTTACAAAGGGGCTGAAATTGTGCCGCTTGACTTAGAGAGACTTCCATGGTATATTCTGTGAGAAAATTAAGATGCAGAGCAGTGTATATGACTTGGTCCCACTTTTATGTAATAAAACAATAAACTGTCAGGAAATAAGAAAAATACTATTACAAATATATTTATGTGTAGTTCTGTGAGCAGGTTTTTAATTATTGAGGAATGGAGTTCAAATGAGAAAGAGAGGTAAAAAAGAAAAGAATGTTTTAGAACAAATGATATTACATTAAAAATAGAGGTGTCCAGAATAAGCAGCATGGTATGAGATACTCATGTTTCTATAAAATTAAATGTACATACAGTCTTTTCTAAAATTAACAGAAAGCCAAGTACCACATGATACCTTTCTCTTTCTTTGTAAGCTTTCCTTGGCTTATTCTTTGACTCAGGTTGGTCCAGATGGTTTGATGAAGTTAAATGGCTCAGCTCTTAACAATGAGTTCTTCACTTCTGCAGCCCAAGGCTGGAAGGAAAGACTTTCAGAAGGTAAGTGTTCTACCTCACATATGTTGCAAGTTGTGTGTGTACTCACAGCCACTATGCAAGTATATTGGCCCTCTCTACCTCATCAGGTATTTGAGCAATTTTGGAGGGTAAAGGACAGCGTGTTTCCATAGGGTCGAGTTGACTATCCTGTGTGAAACACATTGCTAGACTTTTATCTGGAACCTGTGTGGTAACCAGGTTGACTCCAGATGGAGTCTAGCAATATGTTTCTTTAATGATTTAAACTCAACTGAGAAACTAAAAAATACAGATTTTTATGCCCTAAACCTAAAGATTCTGATTCAGTGATTCTAGATTACTGAATTCTAGATTAGATTGCCTAGGAATTGAAATTTTAATATGCTCCCTAATAGAGTATAGAATTAGTTATTTTATGGTACTATGAATCCCAGTTTAGCAAGCAGTGAAGTAGCCTCTTTATTGCTGCCCAACCCCAAGGAAACTAACAGTAAAAGGAACCAGTGAGAACTTCTTAAAAAAGAAAAAACAGCTTCGTTGAGATATATTTCACATATTATAAAATTCACCCATTCGAAGTTAATTGGCAGTCAGAACATTTTAATAAATACAGATCATGACTGAGAATTGCTGATGGTGGTCACTTGTCTGCCATGTATGCCATGCTTCTAATGCTGATTTAACAATTTACCGAGGGCATGTTATAAAATATAAAAAAGTTACTGTGTGAGCACCGCATGTAGTATCTGTCAGTATTAGCAGTTCTTAATCCCAACTGCTCAAAAACAGTGTCTTTTTAAAAATACTGATATCCAGGCACCACTGTCAATGATTTTGTTTTAATTAGTCTAGGTTGATGCCTGAATTTTAGTGTTTGGGTTTTTTTTCCCCCTAACATTTTCTCATGTGATTCTAATATGCAGCCATAAGTAAAACCATTGGCTGTATTATTTTGAGTTCAAATATTACATCCATTTTTCAGTATACATGGGATATAAAATAAAGAATTGAAATCGTATAAGCACTTTAAAATATACCAGTTACTAGTACCTTTCTTTAAGAATAAATACATATAAAGGATTTATTTCCCAACCCCACTTTTTTGTAAGTAGGTACTATCACAATGATATCGTGCATCAGTGTTACTTCTTTTTACATGTAAGCAATGTGCTATACCTATAGTTATGTGATTATATTTTTGAGCAACAGAAACTTTGAACACGTGCATAAGTGAACAGAGTTCAATACTTTTTATTCCTCATTCTATGATGCACAGTAGACTCAACAGCAGAAGTTCTGGGTTGGATTCTGACAACCAGATCCGTCCTCTTTTCCTAATCCTTTGCCCACGACTGTGATGTCCACGGTCCTCTTAGCATTTTTCCTTTCCTTCTTCTCACCCCCAGGAGGTCTTAAACTTCAAATTCTGCCATTTCTACCTCTTATTCCCTGATGTCCTGGGTATTAGAGTATAAAAGGGAGCAGCCTATCTGAGCCACAAGTTTGAAGATGGCCTACCAAGCACATTCACTATTCTCTGCTGATGGAGTGGGTAGGATTGAGGTGGTTGGTAGTATATGCAAATAAATGGCATATTCAGAGCAGCTGGGTCTTTGGCATGTCAGTATCTTGTTGCTAGGGGCACTAGACTGGTATAATTTCTGGAACAAATAGAAAACTAACAACTCCAGAATAACTCTCTACCTTTTCATTTTAATCATTAAAAAGCAGGGCCGTAGCTTTTCATTGTGCAGTTAGGTAAAAGGCCTAAAATACAATTTACCTTGGAGAAACAGAACTTTAATTAAATGCCTGGTAGCATTATTTACTGAAAGCATATCACTTTTTTTCCCCAGTGGAAAATAAATTATTAATAGAAATTCAAAGTTAAAAGAAATCTGTGTGGAATGTGATGTTTGGAGCAGGAGGGAGGTGCTACAGGGAAAGTCTGGAGAAAAGACTCTGTCAGCCTCAGCTGAGTACTGAAAACTACATGGAGTGTTGTGCAAGTGTATTTTTATTTCTCCTAATGGCATTTAGGTCCTCCTTCACACTGAAGAGTTTTGGAAAGTTTCTGTTACATTCACATGATAGTATTCTGATTCCTGCATGAGTCTTTCATGATTTATAAATAGTTAAACATTGCAAATAGCATTTTTCTATTGATTATCCTTTTTTGGGCACATTATAGGTGAGTTTACACCTGAGATGCAGGTGAGAATTCGACAAGAGATTGAGAAGGAGAAAAAAGTGGAGCCATGGAAGGAACAATTCTTCGAAAGCTACTATGGTCAGAGGTAATAATATTAAGACAGGCTCTGTAAACCAGATGCTAATTCCTGCGTGCATGTCATGTGATGCTTTATCTCATTACCTTAACAGGAAATCTAGTCCTTGATTTCCTTCTTTTTTTATTTTACCAATTCTCCCATAGAGAGAAGGTTTTTTTCTTATAAATCACAGGTACACGGAATTGGATTACTCTTAATCCTTGACCTACAACATACTATTATTGTGGGTGGGATGGTTTCTTTTTTTTAAAAAAAAATTTTTCTAATCTTGAATTAAGAGTCCCTTTTTTTTTAATAGGTTGGCTTTTCTTCTAGTAACTTTATAAGATAAAACAATACTGAAGTTCTGTCCATGTTTTGTGTTTGTCACAAATATAACTATCCAGAATCACCAAGGAATCCCAGGAATCCTGTAATACGGACCATTATACTCAACGTGTAATTAAACAAGCTCTCCTCTGTAAAAGGCACCTGGGAAAGTACATAGCTGGATCAGGATACAAACCCTGTTCTAAAGGGGCTATAGTCTAAACTTTTTTCCTAAGAAGTCCAAATAAAATCATAATGGGGATATTTAAATGATTATCATGGAGCTGTTTTATTTGAAATAGGATTGAACACCCATGCTTCTGCTTGTTAGTCTCCCTTCCTCTTTCTGCACACCAAGGGGCAGCCCTTAAAGAGATTCTATAATACAACCACTACTTGAGAACTAAGGGCCCCTTTTCCTTGTCTCCAAGTGGTGTTTATCCATCCCCTTCACAGTCATTAGGAAGGATCCCTATTGAGAATCTCATAAGCTGATTTTTCTGCATTCTTGATGTATGCATTGAGCTATACAAATGATGTTGTATATATTTAGACCATTATAACAGGTAGCAAGAATTCCATAAATACTTATCCCTCCTTTTTAGACAGAGCATCATGAAGCTTTTGGGTCTGTTTTCAGCTGTTTTTAATTACTGCCCAGTTTTGTCCTCAGCCATTCCATCTCAAGAGGCATAGTATTGATTCTTTGAAGTCACTAGAGGGGGCTACATTGATTTGCCTGTTACATGACATTCTAAAATGTTAAGAAGAGTCACTAGTGACCCTTACAAATTAGCCTAGCTTTTCGACAGACCACACTATAGAAGTCCCAAGTGGCCTACACCCCCTGGATAGCTCAGAGACACTCAGAATTTTAGAGCTAGGACAAGTGGAATTTAAATAGGCTTTCTAAAAACTCAGTTGTAATTTTTGACCTTTAGAGAACATTGATAGCTAGTGTCCTGCTGTCTCCTCAGGTCCCCTTGGATTTCTTGGGACAGCCTTTCCACATGTACTACAGAGCAGATCATAATCCCAGGGTGGATGGGTCTTGGCCTTACTTTAGTTCCCTTGTAGGTAATCTGTGATGCATGCCTCTTAGACAGTGTGGCCCCTTTATAAGCAGAAGTAATAATTACTACCATTTTTGAGCTTTCATCAAGGTAAGTACTTGACATGGCTTACCTTAGTTAATCATCATAGCAGCACTATGTAGTAATTAACCCTAGTGTACAGTTGAAGTAACTGAGGTACAGAAGGCTAGTCATTTGCTTAGCATCACATGGACAGTCGATATCAGAGCTAGAATTTGAATCCAGGCATGGTGGCTCCAGAGCCGTCACTGCTAATAACAATAGAAGATAATGCATGAAGGATGCCTATTATGTGTCAGGGGTTCTCCTAGGCATTGTCATATTCTGTTACTTTGTAATGCCTTCAATAACACGAGCCATTTCTCAACCAGAATATTTCTTTTCCCGCCTTTTTAGTTCTGGCCTGAGCCTTGAAGATTCAAAGAAATTGACAGCATCTCCCAATGATCCCAAAGTGAAGAAAACCCCAGCTGATCAACCAAAATGCATGCTTCCTTCAGAGGCCTCTCCTATCAGAATAGGCCCAGTAGCCCCCCAGTCAGAGTGTACAGAGGCAGCATTGCAAGTGTCGTCAGCAGGCAGACAAGAAGAACACGAAAGCCCAGACAAGGCACAGCCAAACTTCTCCAAATCCGCAGAGCCCCCACTTGCCTCCACCAGCAATACACATGAGCTTAGTAGCATTCTTCCCATCAAGTGCCCAAAGGATGAGGGTCTCTTGGAACAGAAGCCAGTTGCCTCTGCTGAACAGGAATCTGAGAAAGAGAATCATCTCACCACAGCTTCTAGTCATAAGAAAAATGAAAGCCAAGAATCTTTGATTATATCCCCAAGCAAACCCAAGAGTCCTGAGGTGGAAAAGCCAATAATGAAACCTATAGCAGAAGCAGGTCCACAGGAGACCACTCTGAAAGAACGTCCAGCAACTCTTGTTGATCAGAGCCCAGAAAGCCTCAAGAGGAAATCTTCTCTCACCCAAGAAGAGGCCCCTGTGAGCTGGGAGAAAAGGCCACGTGTCACTGAGAATTGCCAGCACCAGCAGCCATTTCAGGTCTCGCCACAGCCCTTTCTCAGTAGAGAAAGGGTCCAGGTGCGAAAAGTACCACCTCTCAAGGTAAGAGAGTGGGGAGCACTGAAAAGGAGAGATTGTGTACACACTACGTTTTTGGTCATACCTACTAAATTTCAAGTAATTTGTGGTATTTCTTAATGCAGAAGCAGTTGTATGTATTTGGTAAGCATGTAACTGTGGTCTTATAGGAATAAAATTACTGACAAACAGGCATTTAGAACTGCAGTGCTACAGATTTTTATTGATTGATAAGGAAGGTACCAGGGTATCTAATGTAAACCACTCCTGTGTTCACTATTCTTGTATCTTAAGACAGTTATGGAAATTGTTGTCTTATATGACAAAATGAGTACTAGACTAAGCATGATGAAGCCATTAGTGTGATCAAAAGACCTTATCTTTGTACCAGGAGCCTCAGTATTTGTACCTTGGCCCTTTTCTTGCTACTGTAACTGATTTGATATTCTGTGGGTCTACCACTACCTTTACCGCCTTCCTATTTAAGGAAATGTGTGTGACTATCCTGTGTCACTGTGTCACCACTGTTTACTTGAGGGACATTAGTAAGATGGAGCATATGTCATTAACTTCTCTTTAGCCTTACATTGCTACCTGTCAAATCTTTCAAATTCTTCTAGGCAGCATCTGTGACTATCCTAATATATAAAGCCCTTTAAAAT
Organism: Indri indri; assembly: GCA_004363605.1. Lineage (NCBI taxonomy): Eukaryota > Metazoa > Chordata > Mammalia > Primates > Indriidae > Indri > Indri indri. Next base: position 81,309 of record RJWJ010002136.1, read on the forward strand.
CCAAGCATATTTTTGCTCCTGATCTTCAGCATTTATTAATATTTGGGCCTGTGCTTAATATCAGTTTATAGTTCATTCATTTTGTAAATAGCATTTATTCATTAATACTTTTTTATGAATAATGTTTATTGATACTGTTTTGCTTACCAAGAGCCCAAGGTACTGAGTTCTGCTCGTTCACATTGGGATAGAAATAGAAAAATAAACCCAATAAAAGTACTTTTTCCCCCTTTTTATTTAACTTAGATGAGCCAAAGTTAGTACTATCAGGAAATATTCCTTGGAAATATTTACTTACTAGAACTTGACCCATGTTGTGTACTACTTGACCTCTCACAACTGTGTTACCTTAGAGCCTATTTCAAATCTTACCTTCTTAGACAAAGCTCAGTATAACTTACAATAGAATAAAACCTTTTAAACAAAATATAAGTAGAAAACAAACTTGAAATTTAGTACAAATGTTATAAGTTAGTTACATGCATATGTGTATAAAAATTATATACATACATATGTGCACATTATATGTTTTACATTCAGGATGCAGCTGGCCCTCTGTTATCAGTGGGTTCTGCATCTGTGAATTCAACTAAACCACCTATTGAAAATATTCAGAAAAAAATAAAAATAACAATACAACAGTTTTAAAAATACAAATAAAAATTATAGTGTAACAACTATATTTGCATAGCTTTTACATTGTATTAGGTATTGTAAGTAATCTAGAGATGATTTAAGGTATACAGGAGGGTATGCATAGGTTAGATGCAAATACTGAACTGTTTTATATAAAGGAGCATCCTTGGATTTTGGTATCCATAGGGGTCTTGGAACCAATCCCCCGTGATACCAAGGGACGACTGGACATTTAAAAAGAAAAGCATTTGATTCTTTTGCTCTGCCAGGGTAGGGCTTCTCAGCAAGTTAAATTGTTTCTAGTACCTGGACAACTTGTAATGGTTTTGTACTTAGAAAGTATAATTTATTCTGCATAATTGGGCAATAGGGCTATTTACATAAATGACTAAAACTTATTTTTAAGTACTAAAACTTTTTATTTTAAAACCACTTTCAGTGATTGTTTTTGTTTGATTTCAACATGTTATTAATGATTTTTAGTTATTATGATAGATGTTATTATGCCAGGTATGGTATTACTCTTAAGAGTATTCTTAGGTTTTGTCCCTACATAAAATTCCCCTAAACAACTTTCTTGTATTTAATTTTTTAGTTTTATCTATTTTTTTTTCCTGTTTTTCCCCTGCAGTCTCTTCCAAATGATATTAATAAGGGGCAATAATTGTTTCTTTCTTACTGTGGGCAGCTTCTAAAGACTATGTGCTAAGTAAATATACATCCGGATATAAAATACATTTAGCTCTTAGATTAAGTACATTTCATGATGTTCAATTACACGGACTTTGTAAAATCTATTAAAAAAAAATCCCACAGCTCTTTTAAATCACAGAGAATCAATTTTTCAGGACTGCAAACATTTGAAAAAATGGGTATTACAAATAATGGAAAATCTTTAGTGACTTATTATTCTTAATTTAAGGATATTCAGAAAGATGGCATGCATTTTCTTAGATCTTAGTGGCTTAATTTTTTTTTAATTAAATGCTTTAGAACATCTGTAACAGTTATTTGCTCCTTTAAACTCAACCAACAACTAGAAGGGTCTGCATCTTAATGCATTATAATTAACTCTAGTAGCTTTCAAAATATTGTTTAGGACAGGAAGCAAATTCATTTCAGACATGTTATTTTTATGGTATGAAAATCAGTGATTTCAAACCTGATAATACATCAAAATCTCACAAGTAGCTTTTTAGAAATACACTTTTTCCTAGGGCTCCTAATTTGTATATTTTGGGATAGGACCCAGAGCATATATATTTTTTAAAAGCTACAAAAGTAAATATAATACCAGCCAGGGGTGAGAATGTTTGATAAACAGTATGTACATACTCCCTTATGTGGGTGGGCGTAGTGGGGTGTACCTGTGGATCACACACTGCCTTCCTTCTAGTGCTATCTGGAAGCCTCTGTAATTTGAGATAATTCACCTCAACTGTGTGCATAGAACAAAGAAGAGCAAGTATTCCCCTTGGTAGTAAAGCTAAGCAGTAAAACACAGTAATGATATAATTTTCTTTCTTTCTTTCCTTTTCTTCTTCCTTCCTTCTTTCTCTGACCCCCCTAAACATAAACACACTTTGTAAAAATGTAGATACCATAGAAAGGTCTATATCTTAATAAGCAGTTGTGAGTAGTCGTGACAGCAGGAGAGAGTTGTGTTGAGGAGAGAGATGCGGGGATTTAAGGTGGGAGTGGAGGGAGGGAATTCTTTGGCACCAAAAGAAAAGGTAGAAGGAACCAAGAGACAAACTAAACATTGCTTTCTCCAAGGTTTGACCTCTCAGCCATAGACCTCCCATGTTTGTCACAGGTGCTATAGTGTTCATCTATTCTAAAAATGTGTAAGGGCTGATTAAGGTATTCTTGTAAGTGAAAACTAAGCTCTGTTTTTTCCCCCCTACTTCTTTCAGATCCCGGTCTCCAGAATCTCCCCCATGCCGTTTCATCCATCGCAGGTCTCTCCCAGGGCTTGTTTTCCAGTCTCCATCATTAGTCCTAACAGAACAGGAGCCAGAACTCTCGCAGACATCAAAGCAAAAGCCCAGCTGGTCAAAGCACAGAGGGCAGCAGCTGCTGCAGCCGCCGCAGCTGCTGCAGCCGCCTCAGTTGGAGGGACCATTCCAGGACCTGGCCCAGGGGGTGGACAAGGTCCAGGAGAGGGCGGTGAAGGGAAAGCTGCTAGAGGAGGCAGTCCAGGCTCAGACAGAGTCGGTGGAACTGGAAAAGGCCCCACACTGGAACTGGCAGGAACTGGAAGCAGGGGAGGTACGAGAGAGCTTTTACCCTGTGGTCCAGAGACTCAGCCCCAATCTGAGACCAAGACCACCCCAGACCAGGCGCAGCCTCATAGTGTCTCTGGAGCACAACTACAGCAAACCCCCTCAGTGCCTCCAACACCTGCCATCAGTGGAGCATGCACAAATGTCCCATCACCAGCCCACATAGAGAAATCGGATAATGAAAAACTGAACCCCACCAGGGCAACAGCCACAGTAGCCTCTCTTAGCCACCCACAGGGGCCCAGTAGTTGCAGACAGGAGAAAGCAACTTCTCCTCCAACAGGTCCTGCTCTAATCTCAGGTGCCTCATTTGTTCATTTTGCAGCCGATGGCACAGTTGAGCCCAAAGCTGGTTCTGGTAAGAATACACCAAACTCTTCAGCCTCAGCAAAGACAGATGCTAATGCACCAGTGGCTATGACTCCCTCCCCTTTAACATCTTTATTGACCACAGCCACTTTAGAAAAGCTTCCTGTACCCCAGGTCAGCGTAACTATAGCACCTACCGGATCAACTCCATCCTTGAGCTCTTTGCCAGCAGCTTCTAGCCTTAAAACCCCAGGAACTTCTTCAAACATGAATGGACCCATTTCAAGACCAAGCTCTAGTATCCCTGCTAATAATCCTTTAGTTACTCAGCTGCTCCAGGGCAAAGATGTTCCCATGGAGCAAATTCTGCCTAAACCTCTCACCAAAGTTGAAATGAAAACTGTTCCACTGACTACAAAAGAGGAAAGGGGGATGGGAGCACTCATAGGTACCAACACGACAGAAAATAGCACCAGAGAGGAAGTTAATGAGCGCCAGGCCCATCCAGCTACACAGCAGCTAGGTAAAACCTTGCAGAGTAAACCGCTCCCTTTTCCAAGGCCCCTTCAGCTCTTTTCAGCTAAGGAGCTGAGGGACTCCAGCATTGACACACACCAATACCAAGAAGGACTAAGTAAAGCAACCCAAGATCAAATCCTTCAGACTCTCATCCAAAGGGTTCAGAGGCAGAATCTTCTCTCAATTGTACCGCCCTCCCAGTTCAACTTCACTCACTCAGGTTTCCAGTTGGAAAACATCTCCACAAGCCAGAGGTTCATGCTGGGTTTTGCTGGCAGAAGGACATCCAGGCCTGCAATGGCAGGTCACTATTTACTTAATATTTCCACCTATGGCCGGGGTTCAGAGAGCTTTAGGAGGACCCATTCTATAAACCCCGAAGACCGTTTTTGTCTAAGTAGCCCCACTGAAGCCTTGAAAATGGGATATACAGACTGTAAAAATGCAACAGGAGATAGCAGCAGTGGCAAAGAAGATGATACCGATGAGGAAAGTACTGGTGATGAGCAGGAGTCCATCATGGTAAAGGAGGAGCCGCAGGTTTCCCAGAGTTCTGGCAAATGGGACACAAGTTCAGGACCCCACAGTAGGGAAACCCTATCCACCGGTGATTGCTTAGCTAACAAGACTGTGAAGGCCGAGACACCAGTGAATGAGCAAACCACTTTAAGCAAGGAGAATTACCTGTTCACTAGAGGCCAAACATTTGATGAAAAGACCCTAGCCAGAGATTTAATTCAGGCAGCACAGAAGCAAATGGCTCACGCAGTGAGAGGTAAGACAATGCGTAGCAGCCCTGAGCTTTTCAATTCTACCGCTCTTCCTCTACCTGCAGACAGCCCCACCCATCAGCCTCTACTCCTTCCACCACTGCAAACCCCAAAGTTGTATGGAAGCCCCACACAGATAGGGCCAAGCTACAGAGGCATGATCAATGTCTCCACCTCATCTGACATGGACCATAACTCTTCTGTACCGGGTAGCCAGGTATCTAGCAATGTAGGTGATGTCATGTCCTTTTCAGTGACTGTCACTACCATCCCTGCTAGCCAAGCTATGAATCCCAGCAGCCATGGCCAGACCATTCCTGTTCAGGCCTTTCCGGAAGAGAACAGCATAGAGGATACACCTTCAAAATGTTACTGCCGATTGAAAGCCATGATCATGTGCAAAGGGTGTGGCGCTTTCTGCCATGATGATTGCATTGGCCCCTCCAAACTGTGCGTCTCCTGCCTTGTCGTTCGGTAACGAGACTAGAAGGAGACACACTGTAAAGGAGGGGGAAGGGATGGGTTGACCAGATGTGTTTTTTGCATCCTTTTGGAATCACAGAAATAAACAAGTAAGTTTCAGTTGTCTTAAGAGACAAACGTTACTTAATCAGGAATATAGAGTACAGATCTTTTACATTTTAGAGGAAGAGCACCTTGTATAGTAAGTCTAAGTAAAGCAAGACTTTGTGAATTTGTGACAAGTTTGCACTTAAAAATCATGTAAATATGTCACATGTTGTTTAACATTTTTCCAAGTGTTTAGGTAATAATGTGTTACTTTGAATTCAGATTTATATTCCACTTCATGTGACTCTGAGAAAAGTTTAATGCCATGCATGGTGAAAGGAAGCTTTCTGACCTTTCCTAAGAGACCAGGAAAAGGAAGGAGTGAAGGAATGGTCTAAAGAAGTGACCATTCATGCTGATTACGTCTTGATAGTCTGGCTGCAGGTCATTCGTAGATTATTCAGCCTTTGCAGGATTTGGATTCAGAGTTTACTCAGTTCCCTTACCTGGAAGCTTCTTAAGTTAAAGTATTTGATAAGATATTAATTTCACAGGTAATGTTTCAGATTCTGAAAGCTCTGACTTGGTTCTTGGCTTCTGTAAACCAGTACTGTGGCCAAGCACTCTGCTTGCAGTTTGTGGATCCCTGCTGTTCCCTAGTCCCACCCCTGCCGTGACATAGTGAATGTAGTTTGTGAAGGAATTGCCTTTCCAGTCAGCTGCCCTGCCCCGCCCCCGTGTTGTTATAGCCTGTACAGGGCAACAATTCCAGCAAAAAAAATCCCCATACTTAGTCATTCATGGGAACTTACAGTTTTGAAATACTAGCATAAAATGAATAGAAAAGTGTTAGTGATGGGGTGATTTGAACTATGTATTGTTAGGCAAGGGAAATGAAACTGCAGAACTGTTAAATTGAACGTAGAACTTCGGAGAACGATTTTAACACTAGAAACAAGGTAGCCTCTCTTTTCCTCTTCTCCCCCAACCCGTTACCTAATGTTCTATAGTCAGTCGTTGTCACAGGTAGAAAAGCTCATTAATGCCACATTTACTTATTCTGTTCAACCTGTTTTGACCTCCCAGGCATCTGAGGAGGATGGCATAATCTTATCTCTTACTTTGCATACACACGTGTGCACACATACACAGTACACGGCACTTTTCCTGTTTTAGAAAATATGTCCCTGTTTTGGATTACTGCTGTCTGTGCAACTAAAAATTTCTGACGTAAAGGAGCTTCAGTGAATGGCTTAGGGAATGCATGGAAAGGAGGAAAAATTAGCTCCAAAGTTTTGTTGTTTGTTGTTTCTTTTTCTTTTTTCGTTTCCTTTTTTGTTTTTTAAATCCTTCTCTAGTGACTGAAGAATTTCTGAGTACATAATATTTAGGTCATGGTTAAGGAACATTAAAATCTATAGTTTACCAGAATTTCATAAATCAGTGTCAATTTGCATTGTTTGCATATTGATCTCAAGTCTCCCAATTGAAGTGTGTAAAGTAAAAATATTAGTGCAACACAGTACAGTTGTCTTTGTACTTAATATTCAGGATGCAATATTTACAAAATGCAGAACAGCTTAAATTCATTAATTAAGTCACATTCCAGATTAGGAGAAAGAAAGCAATAATAATCTCTGTTTTGCCCCCATTCTATTGTCCCCCCCCAACCCCAAATCATACACTTTTTTTTTTTTTTTTAAATGCTTTCCCACAGTCCTTGCCCCAAATACCATAAGAAACTTACTTCACTATTGTTCGTTTTTCATTTCTGGCTTTTTTGTGGCCCAAGGCAAATATAGGATTAATATCTGTGTTCTAGTTTCAGACAAGACAATATCATGTCCTTCCATCTTCCCCCTTTTCTTCCAGCACACACACAGCTAAGAGATAAGAAGGCTGCAAGAATCCAGGGATAAAGAGTAAGTTCTCAAGCCAAGAACCAATAGGAAACAGAAATCATGGTTGTGCTCCAAATGTTCAGCACCCTGGGCAATCCAGGGGGCGAGTTTAGAAAGACTTAATGCCCAGCCATTCTATTCCCCACCTTAGTGCCAGGACTGAGGGCTGTCTGCATGCTGGAAGAGGCTGGATGTTTCAGAATTGACTCCATGCTAAATATCAATTACCAATTTTGATTGATGAAAGTGATTTTTCTGCTGTGGCCCTTTCCTGTCAGAAAGGCTTTTCTCCATAGTTTCTGCAGATGGACAGACTGTGACCAGGAAAGGAGGAAAGGCATCAGGGATTTTCAAGTCCATTCAGAAAGCAAACCATATTGTGCCTCTTCATCTTGACCCAGGCTCTTACAGATAGGTCCTAAGCATTGCTGTTCACCAGATTCTCTTCACAAATAATACTCAGCTAAATATTTGCATTTAGGAATACTTGTAAAACAAAAATGACTAACTATGTATACTGCCTCAGTCTTGACCAGATGAGAGAAGAGTTTTAAATTATCTCAGATTGGTAGTAAATTGAATACCAGTCTATTTTTCAGTTTGTTTCAAAACAATTGTTTCAAGTAGAAAGCCATTCATTTTATAAGCTGAATAGAAAAAAATTATATAATATCTGGCCTTCTAGAAAATGAAGCAGTAGAAACTAAACATTTAAATTATTAGAGTATGGTACTCCAACAGTACCTTTAAAGCAATTTTTAACTTAGCTCTTGAGTTGTTCAATATGAAATGTTTTATTAAATGCTAAGCTTATTCTTAGGGTATTACCTGACATTGTTCCCAGCGACTGGTCAGGCATCATGCCTGATGCGCAGGCCTCCCGTGTACCCCTCTCTAGCCTTCAGATTACCCCCCCTCTGCTGCAGGTTGCCTCAGGAGATAGCATCAATAATGTATCATCTCAGTCTTATTTATAAATATTCTAAGTTGTCTGGTAGAGAAGACTCTGAATCTGAATTTTCATTAATGAAAATTCCCCATTCTATTAAACAGACAGTGAAGGCCAAATACCTGGAGTTGTTTGCCCTGCTTCTGTTCGCTTAACCCCTACGCTCAAGATACTGGAGCTATCTGTGGTGTTCCATGGAACATTTTTAAGATGAAGTGCTGGCCAGTGGGAAATTATTCTTGGGGTGGGGGAGGAAGTAAACTTACATGGGTTGTGAAGGCACACAAACGTACATGTTTTAGATCATATCTCAGATTTAAATAGCCAGAGGAAGACCTCACTGCCTTCCAGGTGAAGGTGTAAAGTCATACAGATTAATGACCTGACAGTTACCATTCTGTTGCTTATTATTGCCTTTCTCCACCTTAGAGATCCCTAAAGAGCTCTTGGATGAAATGATTTGTTAATGAGAGGGTTCTTCTCCAGTCATTACATTGCTATTTATTTCTAGAACACACTGTCAATGAGCAGTGCTACGGTTGTTTTCTCTTTGACTCAGAGGTTTCACAGCATAGCAAGGAGGGAAAAGTCTCCCCATTGCATTACAACAGTGCGCTAAGTAAAAAACTTGGCCAAGGGTAGTTTTCAGCTCAATTTATAGAATAGTCCAAAGAGACTTTGAGAAACATGATGATAGGCAGGGACCTTTCCTACCATGTTTCAATACCTGCATACCTATTGAAAGAGAACAGTAGGTAAAACATTTCCTAAAGTTGAAGCAATAGCTTCATAGATTCTTGGTTACTTTATTTTTTTTAATGCTTTACATTTGATACAACTATTAAAGATCAATTTTAAAAATAGCTTTCCAGTAATATATTTTAAGTAATATATATTTTAATATCTATGTAAAAAGTGACAGTGGAAGACTGAATTTCTCGTATATGGTATGTTTAATGTAGGACCTCACTGTTAAGGCACAGATTATTTCAAGGAAGTTACTCTAAAGACACTCAGATTATTTCCAAAAACAAACAAAAAAATGCAATAAGGGAATAGTTTGGGGGTTTATTTTTTATTTTAAAAGAAAATTGACTTATTTACCACAAGCTATTTTTTTCCCTTCAGGCTATAAGGTTTGTATAGACTGGTTTGGTAAATGCTAAACTTTTGTGTCTTTTGCCTTTTTAAAGGAATTGTTAACATTGGAATTGAGGGTATGTACAGAGAAGTTGGTGTCAACACCATTTAAAAAGTCATATTTTTTCACGAATATAGAAAAAATCATTTTACATAAGAATTTTAAGTATTTGCAATAAATATATGTATATAGATTGTATGTATTCCTATATTCTTATTTTCATTTTATTATTAAGTAAACGATCATTAAAAGTGAAAATAAAAACCTTGGAGTTTTTGGTGAATCTGAGAGTGGCATGGGGAAGGGCCCCCAGTTGTTGCCTTATCTGCTATGGGAAAGATACCACAGATTGTATGGAAGAGAGTGACACGAGGAATTTGGCGATAAACAAATCAGGGTAGTGTATATCTTTTAGAACTTAAGTAAAATATGATTAAATTATCCTAGTCTGTCTGTCTCCATGTTTTCCTCACTGATCTCTTCCGGCTCCTAACCACTTAATGTTACTGGAAAAGTGAAGAAACACGGTGCAGCCTCTTTCTTAATGTGCCCACTGTTTGCTTCTAAATCAAAGAATGGTAAGGAAATATCTCAGGGGGAAAAAATAGGTTTTCCTTTCTCCATAGTGGTTAATAATTCATTAGCAGACATTCACTGCCTCCACCTTCCGGGCCCTCGGGGTATGTGAAGTAATAGTCTCTTGAAGATAATGGAAAACTTTTTTTCTGTTTCCCAATTCTCCAAGAAGTGAGGTTCATAGCCAGAGTCATGTCCTGACTGATCTGGAGAGGCCGAAGAGCTAAGAGGACCATGCGAAGAGAAATACCTGTGCCTTGATTAGGTTCTGTTTCAGCATTTGACACTTCAAGTTTGAACTCCCTAGTGTCAGGAAGGGCAGTTGCAGAAACGAGAGCTGAGCCAGGTGTTAGCAGAGGTTAATGGTCTGCAGTCCTATACCTAGATTGCTGTCTAATCCAAGAGAACTCATTTTGTGGCTATAAAGTAAATACTTGATTTTAGGATAACATGATGGAGCAAAATGATACCTAGGTCTTTGGAAATAAACATGTATTGCCCATTCTTTAAAAAGAACAATATGCAGATTCATTGATGAAAGAACAATTGTTAAGGTCCGATTTTCAAGAATGTATCTTGATGACCCATGAAACTGACTTTTTATTGTAGTTCACTAGTGAGTTCTCCCCATAATTGCCCAGCTGTGGTTATTTTTACTGATTGTAAAAATTGGTATATTTTGGAAATTAAGGATAATGCTTTTTAGAAAAAGATAATTTTTTTTTTCAAAAATTGAAATTTCAAACTTCTGGATTGTCCAAAGACATTGGAGATAATTCAGCCCTCCAAGAGAACAGTACTCTAGACCTTAGCTGAAAATGTACTATTTCTAAAGGAAAAATTTTAAGTCTCAGGGAACATCTATCTGCATCTTCATAATTTCCATACAGAATAGGAATGAAGGTAAAATATCTAAATGTTTGCAAACTAGTTCATGATGACCATTTACAAAAATTGACTCCCCATTTCTAGTACATGTTTATTATTTAAATGGGCCTCCTACCTCATAGGAAGTAAAATTTATATTCATTTGGCGACATGGGAATCTAAAGGTATAGTTGGTCTGCAGCCGAGTGACAACAATATGCCAGAGCAGAGGGCAACTTCAGCCTGGTTCCCCAGCCACCAAACACTTCACAGTTTTAGGAACCTGTGTTCATTGCTGCGGACACTACTTGATCTCAACTCGTCTTCAGAAGTCAGAGATTTTGCATCGTATTTCTAACTTTTTATGGATAAATCATGTCCATAAAAATGACAAATTATGTCATTCACAAATCCAAACATTTATTGAGCACCTGCTGTGTGCTAAGCCATATTAAAGTGCTGGTAATGCAAGGGTAAGCAAAAACAGTCCTGCAAGTTGTCAGCAGGTCTTCCTATAACAGTAACCGTACAGCATGGTTCTAGTTCAGTGCTCAAGGAGTAACATGCTACTATTCCCCAAGATGTGGAAAGTTTAAGTGTAAATGAGTATGAAATAGATACATCTGAGGCACAGGCAAAACGGTGGCAAAACATTAAGAAGGAAAAGAAGGCATTCAATGAAAAAACAGGCAGTGTGTAAGTGAGGAGTCATGTGAGTAAAATTTACCCTTTTCTGAGAATTATTGAAATATCTAGAGTTGAATAGAAATTTCAAAAAGTCTGAGTAACATATATTAATAAGAGATCCCTTTCAATTAATTCAGGTCAGTATGTCTGTCTTTTTCAACTAACTTTCAAATAATAATTGGGTAAATGATGCAGCTTTCCCGTCACTGTTCAAACCCAAAAGAAACTAAAGGGAATTTTTTTAAAACATAATTTTCATCTTACAGGTGATAAGGAACTGTATCCCTTCATTTTGAATTGTTGCATCCCTGTTTTTCTCCATAATGGATATTTTAGTGTTCTTACCTTTCTAATATAGAATTGGCCTTTTTTCCTATATCTTAAGTCACAGAACTTAAAAAGGACTTCAGTGCGACTCTAGCCCTTTTCATTTTAGTGGCCCAAATCCTAATTCTTTAGAAGTTTCTGATAGAAACATTTTAAAAGGATAAACCATTGTTTTGTTGTTATTTTGCCAGTGCTTACTCTTGGATTTTCCTTACCAGTGTCTTTAAATCTGGATTATTGGATTTGCAATTCAAATTCTGTATGCCAAAATATTCATATTCACATTTTAGTCAAAAGTATGTGGTGTATTCCGCTATGTAATGTAGTCTCAACTGTCTAGGAAGTAAGAGAATGGGTATCCTCTATCTTCTTAATACTTGGTTCAACAGAAGATCGGGGTTCTTTCATAGAAACACTAAGGAGTACTTTGTACCTCCTTGTAGCTTTCAGCCTTAACCTAAAAAGGGAATCTCTAGAAGGGGATCTCCTTATAACAGGAAGGACAAACGAAACCTGAAAAAGAGCCAGACATGATCAGCTGTGGAGATGGGCTGTGGCTGGACGGTTCTCCTGAAGAATAACTTCAAACTCATTTTCCTCGTTCTTCAAATCCAAAAGAGAGAATTGTTAAAAGCCATATCCTGATATCTTAACAGGAGGATGCCTTGGGGAGGAGAAAGATAAGCCTGGGATTTGATTTTTAAGTGGATTTAAGTAAACTTTGAGTTACATGGCTTATTCTGTTTTTCAGTATTTTTTTTTTTAAGGTTTTGAGTTCACTTGACATGTTGAATTGTCTTAAGTGTAACATGGAATTTGAGACATTGTGTGGGCTAAGGAATGGTTTTCTACTGAACTGTGGCAGCTTTTGCTGCTAATCAGGATTTAGGATTGTGTACTTTTTTGAGTAAAATGGAAGTTGGCTTCCTAAACAGTATTATTAGACCAACTTAAGTCCACATTTAATTTTATTAAATTTAATCAGGGATCCTCTTTTAAAATACTTAAGATTGAAATTAGCCCAATAAGAGGAGTGCATTATATGTTATCAAAATATCTGAAGATATGACTGCTATTTTACACACAACCTATGTTCTTCCTATGGAAAGTATGGTACATAAAATTTTACATGCTTAGGTCATTCTTTAAAAAACCAGAGTCTAATGTTTTCAAATACCTAGAGTTTGGAAATGATGGAGTTGGGCTTTGACCCTAAGTCAGCAGTTCTTTTCATTTTAGGCTTTCAGGCAACAGCAGTTTGGAGACTTCTTCAGTAGTAACCCCAGTTTAACCTATATGTAATCACTGCACAAGTTTTAAATTAATAAGATTCTTCCAGAGTCTCAGATTTGGTTACCCTTTTGTTAGATACGGAGATAGATTTCTGGCTGGGAAGGACATGATGATTTATTCTGTAATAATAAAGCACTGATTAAAGAAAAGTTCTTGGAGAATTCACAAAATTTCTAGAATCCATGAAAGATCTAGAGAACATGAGAAGTGAAACCCTAGAAATTAAAAACGTTTAGCCATAAGTACTTTGACCCACTTTTTCAAAACCCATCTTAATTCCGTGACTCACTGTGTGCATCACACCCTTCACCAGCACCAAGAGAAGTCAGAGTGGAAGAAACGACCCTGTGTCAGTCTTGACCACTTAAAATCTGTGCACATAGGCCTTAGCACTTTGAAGATAAAACTCTGCCTTTTAGCTCCCTGCTATGGTCTTTATTCCTCTCACTTTTAGACTGTTCCTTTTATTGGTCGTATAAAAACTACCTTCTTCAGAGTTGAATGTATAATAATGTTTCTGCACATGGACAAACTATTTTAATGACTCATTTTATGTTGGTTGAATAAAGGCATACAGTTTTACTCTAGTGACTATGCCTTTTCTTTTCCAAAGAAACCAGACTCCATGTTGGATGACTTGCCTCCTTGTTATCTATTCCCTTGTGCCTGGTTGCACAACTGTCCCTGGGTCCTGACTAAAGTTGGGTACTACAGAGAGTGCTAATCTTGCCAGTGAACACTCAAAGGAGGTTTAAGAACTCAACATAAGCCAGACAAAGTGTGTATCTTTCAGAATAAAAAGGAAAACCGCACTGAAAGTCTACAGTAATAAAAACAGTGTGATACTGGCATGAAGACACATATAAGCTGTTAGAATACAGTAGCCCAGAAATAACCCCTCACGTATATGGTCAAATGATTTTCAACACGGGTGCCAAGATCTGTTAATGGGGAATGGACTGTCTTCACTTCACCAAATGTTGGGAAAACTTGACATCCACATGCAAAAGAATGAAGTTGAACCCTTACCTAACACCAAGTATAAAAATTAAGAGGGAAAACAATTATGAAACTTAGAAGAAAACAGAGCAGTGTAATTGTATTTGACAGTAATTTCTTGGATATGATGCCAAAAGCATGGACAGCAAAAGAAAAACAGATAAACTGGACTTAATTTAAAAATTGTGGGGCCGGGCATGGTGGCTCATGCCTGTAATCCAAGCACTTTGGGAGGCCAATGCAGGAGGATCACCTGAGGCCAAGAATTTGAGACCAGCTTGGGCTACATGGCAAGACCTAGTCTCTATACACACACACAAAAAAAATAGTGAAAAGTTTAAAATTTGTGCATCAGGCCAGGCATGGTGGCTCATGCCTGTATCCTAGCACTTTGGGAGGCTAAGGCTGGAGGATCAATTGAGGCCAGGAGTTCAAGACCAGCCTGAGCAAGAGCAAGACCCCCATCTCTACAAAAAACAAAAAATAGAAAAATTAGCCAGGCGTGGTGCACGCCTGTAGTCGCAACTACTCAAGAGACTGAGGTAAGAGGATCCCTTGAGCCCCGAAGTTCAAGGTTACAGTGAGCCCTGATGAGGCCACTGCACTCCAGCCTGGGTGACAGAGGGAGACCCTCTCTCAAAAAAAAAAAAAAAAAAAAATTGTGCATCAGAGGAAATTATCACCAGAATGAAAAAGCAGCCAACAGAATGAGAGTATTTACAAATCATACATCTGATAAATTAATATTCAGTTCTATTCAGGCCCTCAATGGTTAAAAAAATTAATATTCAGAATACATGAAAAACTAACATGAAAAATGTCAAGGACTTGAATTACACAAAGGACCTTGTGCATTGCTGATGGAAACGTAAAATGGTGCAGCTGTTGTGGATAACAGCATGGTGGTTCCTCAGAAAATTAAACATAGCATTACCATGTGGACTAGCAATTTCTCTTCTGGGTATATACCCACAAGAAGTGAAAGCAGGGACATGAACAGATTTGTACACCAATGTTCATGGCATTATTCACAGTAACTATGAAGTGGAAGCAACCCAAATGTTCATTGACAGATGAATGTGAAAACAAAACGTGGTATATACGTATAGGGGAATATTATTCAGCCTTAACAGGAAAGGACATTCTGACACATGCTACCTACGACATGGATAAACTTTGAAAACATTAGGCTAAGTGAAATAAGCCAGACACATAAAGACAAACGTGTGATTCCACTTTTATGGAGTACCTATAGTCGTCAAATTCTTAGAAAGTTGAATGATGGTGGTTGGGGACTGGAGGGCAGGGAAAGAAATGGGGAGTTAATGCTTAATGGGTACAGAATTTCCCTTGGGAAAGATGAAAAAGTTCTGGAAATGGACGGCGTTGATGGTTGCACATTAATGCCACAGGCCTGTGCACTTAAAAATGGTTAAAATGGTAAATTTTGTGTATATTTTACCACAATAAAAGAAAGAAACCCAAAGTGGCTAGAGAAATAAAACTTGTATGACATTTTCTTCTCTGAGCAACCTGACAAGGTTAAATTAAAAGCGGTTTTGTTTAAGGAAATAAAGAACCCAGGGTCCACCAGTGGAGTTAAGAAAAACACATGTAGCACTGGAGAAACTAGTAGTGATGTTAGAAGCAGCCACGTATCTCTGAAGGAAGCAAAGCTCTTGGAGACTGCCCTGTGCCGTGACTAGGAAAACTACCTAAGAAGCTGCAGCTGAGAATGGAACCAACTACAATATCCTAGTACAGCCAGGAACCCAGAAAGTCGGATCAGACCTGAAGATGGAGATGACCAGGATGTCAGGAGTTGATGGCCGCGAGGAGCAAGCACCTTTAAAAATGAGCAAAACCATCACCCACCCTCGTCCCACAGACTAAGCAATTGCAGTGAAGAATAGAGTTCTTGTAGTGAACATGTTTGCTAATCCGAGAGGCAAAAAGATACCTCTTTTTTTGTTTGTTTTTAAATTTTTTAGTGAAGTCAAACACCTCTCTATGAGAACTGTTTCTGTTTTTTGTGAATTGCCTGATTGGGACTTTTGTCAATTTTTCTATTGCTGTGTTCCATCTCTTAGTGACTTATAAGTGGTCCTCATATAATAAAGATATTAGCTTTTTGTAATAGGTGTTGCACATATTTTTCCTAGTTTTTCATGTCCTGCATGCTTGTTTGTGGTCTTTTTATCATACAGAAACTTCGAAGTTTTCTGTAAATTATCATTTTCCTTTCAGATTGTTGTTTTCATGATATACTTAAGAAACCCTTTGGCCACACAAGGATTGTAAAAACACTTAAATCCCTTTCTTTTCCTAGTTCTTCTATGGTTTAATTTTAATTTTTGACAGCTCTACTCAAGTATAATTAATATATAACTGCACAGAAAGTGCACAATTTGATAAATTTTGACATGTTTTATCACTACAGTCAAGATAATGAACATACCCATCACCCCCAAAGTGTCCTTGTGCTTCTTTGTAGTCCCTTTTGGCCCTCCCTGGTAACATTCCCAGACAACCACTGATCTGTCACTATAAATTAGTTTGCATTTTCTAAAATATTGTATAAATGGAATCCTACAGTGTGCACTCTCTTTTTTTGCCTGGCTTCTTTCACTCAGCTCAATTCTTTTTACATTCTTCTGTGTTGTCACATGTGTGAATGCTTTGTTGCTGTTTATTGCTGAATAGTATTCTGTCGTAGGGATATACCACAGTCTGTCCATTCATCCGTTGGTGGGCATGTGCATTGTTTCTAGTCTTGCACTATTACAAATAAAGCTGCTTCGTACAAGTCTTTGTATGAACATGTGCTTTCATTTCTGTTGGTCAAAAGATACCTAGGAGTGGAGTGGCTGGATAATATGGTAGGTGTATGTTTAACTTTTTTAAGAAACTGCTCTTTTGCAAGGTCATTGTGCTATTTTATGTTCCCATCAACAGTACAAGAGATCAAATCCCTCCAATCCCTTGTCAACATTTGGGTCAATGTTTTAGCCATTTTAACAGCTGTGTAATGGTATCTTCCTAGTGACTAATGTTGCTGAACATCTTTTCATGTGCTTGTTTGCTGTCCACAAATCTTTCGTGAAGTGTTTGTGAGTTAATTATTGTATATGGTGAGAGACACAGATCAAAGTTCTTTGCTTTGCTTATTGATATTCAATTGTTCCATCACATTTAAAAAGGCTCGCTTTTCCCACTGAATGACTTACACCTCTCTTGAAATTCAGTTATGTGTATACGTGTGTGAGAGTCTATTTTTGAACTATTTTCTGTTCCATTGATATATTTTTACATCTTTGAACCATTACCACATTTTCTTAATTACTGTACCTTTATAAAGAAGTCTTAAAATCAGGTTGTGTTAGTCCTCTAACTTTGTTCTTCATTTACAAAATTGGTTAGACTATATTAGGTCCTTGATTTCCATGTGAATTGTATTAATAGAATCAGCTTAGTTTCTACAAAAATGGGATTTTTTTTTTCTTTTTTTTGAGACAGAGTCTTGCTCTTTCACCCAGGCTAGAGTGCCGTGGTATCATCCTAGCTCACGGCAACCTCAAACTTCTGGGCTCAAGTGATCCTCTTGCCTCAGCCTCCGGAGTAGCTGGGACTACGGGTACCACCACCACACCTAGCTAATTTTTTCTGTTTTTAGTAGAGACAAGGTCTCGCTCTTGCTCAGGCTGGTCTCGAACTCCTGACCTCAAGCAATTCTCCCACCTTGGCCTCCCACAGTGTTAAGATTACAGGCATGAGCTGGAATGGGATTTTGATTGGGAATATGTTTAAGCTATACCTCAGTTTGGGGAGAATTGAGATATTAATGGATTGTACAATTGATCCATCTTTTCATTTATGTATGCTTTAATTTTGCTTAGCAATGTCTTGTAGGTTTCAGTGAATAGGTCTTTCACATCTTTTGTCAGATTAAATCCTACATTTTCATATCTTTAAATGATATTTTAAATGAAAAGTTTTTAAATTTCTATTTTAAAATTCAACATTTATTTTCTGAGTGTTAATTGATGGATATAAATATTCCATTTAAATTTTTGTACTGATTTTGTCTCCTGCTACCTGGCTGAACTCACTTAGGTTTCTTGGCTTCTTTGTGCATTCTATATAGATGACAGCGTCATCTCTGAAGACAGAAAATTTTATGTGGGTAACTTTTCTTTTTCTGCCTTGCTACACCAGCTACAACCTCCAATGCAATGTTGAAGTGGAAAGAGTAGACATCCTTGTTCCTGATCTAAGCATTTAGTATTTCATATTAAATATGATGTTAGCCTGTAGTCCCAGCTACTTGGGAGGCTGAAACAAGAGGATGGCTTGAGCCCAGGAGTTCCAGTCCAGCCTGGGCAACATAGTGAAACCCTGTCTCTTAAAAAAAGTATGTTAGCTATAGGTTTTTCCTAGATGCCCTTTGTCAGGCTGAGGAAGTTTCGTTCTGTTACCTCCTGGGAGTTTGTTGGCTTTTAATCAGGAAAGGATGTTGGATTTTGTCAACTGCTTTTTCCTGCATTTGTTGATATGGTATAGTTTGACTTTTTCAGTTTGTTAATATGACAAATTGCATTGATTGACTTCAGAATATTAAACCAGCTTTGGATTCATTGATTTTCTCTATTGGTTTTCTGTTTTCTATTCCACTGATTTCCACTTCGATGCTTATTATGTTTCATTTCTTTTTCTTAGTTCAGGTTTAATTTGTTCTTTGTCCAGTGTTTAATTTGAAAGCTGATATTATTAACTTGAGACCTTTCTTTCTAATATGCTATTTGATACTATAAATTTCCCACTAGCTACTGCTCTCACAGCATCTCAGCAATTCTGATGTGTTGTTGCTTCATTTCTCTTTAGTTCAAATACTTTCTAAGTTTCATTTTTAAAATGGCTTATTAAGATAAATAAATTTTTTAAAAATTTTGTTAAATCTCAACCCCCGAGAACCTGTCATTTCAGTATGTATGGTAAAATGGGAAGTTTCTACATAAAACACTTTGGCCACATACAGAAGTATGGTAATTTTGAGAAAAAAGCATTCGTGTGGTTGAGTCACAAGCTGAGCTAATACTTTATTCATGTAACACCATTTAAGAGAATGACTGACAAACTATGGCTATTCAGATTTGGGGATTTTCTGGGAAATGAACAAAGTGAGCCTGTCACTAAGGAAAGCAATTGACGGTATTGGTTGACAATGATAAAATTTGATCCTTTAAGTAAAAAATTTGGGGAAAATGAACATCCACCACCATGAGCTCAACAGCTTCCCAACACTTCAAGACTTCTGAGAAATCAAAAATAGGTCATACACACACGTAGATCTTTGATAGTATATAATGACTTTGAAAACCACGCCCTAGAGAAACAAGCTCAGTAAACACTTAGCCTGCCTTCTTGAGACCAAAAAGCTTGAGAACCCTGCTCTGCACTGCTCTGGGTTACACGGTGTTTTATGGAGCTGACTCCAGGCCCACCTACTTAGGTACCTCCCTCAGCGATCGCCACTCTAGCATTAATCCAGTTCCAAAGTTTCTCTGAGACTTGTGATTAGCACCGCCACACTCAGTCCGGGGAATAAAGACACCGGCTTTCATATTCTTAGATTCCCCCACATTTGCCTGAGTGTTTCAGTGTCGCTGCTTTGACACAAAGGTGAGCCAAGAGACCTGCATCTAGGTTCCTGCCCTTCGCCTTCTTGTCCCCAGATCCTACTCTGGTGGAGGGGCTTTCTTCCCCATGCGTGGCAGGAACCTGTCCTTCCTGTTCTCTATGGTTTATTCTATGGTGAGTTCTCGAAGAAGCTTTGTTTCTTTTTATGTAGAAACTCAGCTTTAGGATTTCTAAGAAATACCTGTTTCTCAAAAAAACCTGGCTCTCAAGACTATTGTCTCACTATGGATGTTAAAAAGTCTGGTTGGAAGTGCAAAGCTGGGCCATAACTTCTCTGTTTCAGCCATCGTCCCTACATCTCTTTCCTGGCACAGTAAGCTTCAACCTCATTGTCTGAATGAAAGGCTTGGCAGGGTGGGGATGAATTGCTGAGAAAGGACAGTATGTGACTGTCTCATAATTGGACTGCAGGTCTTAATGAGGTCGAAGGAAAAGTTGAAAACACTGAGAGCGTGGTGTTGACCGGCAAGTCCAAGTGTATGTTGTAACTGCAATTTTATAGTGGGTGAGTTGGAGGAAAAACCTCGTTCAACCTTCCTTTTTCTCCATAGTTAAGTTAATACACATTAAGTTAAGTTTAGTTAATATACATTGAATTAAATACAATTCATTTGCAATTTTAAAGTTCTTTTACATTTGAGAGGTGGAGAAACAGGACAAACAAAACAAAAAGGACAAGGAAGTTTCTTTAAAAAGTCCTCTCAGAGAGGGAAAAGTTAAATACTTTAATGACAAATTGTATTTAAATTATTAAATTCAAAAACTTATAGCTGAATGGATAAACAAAGGCATATCAGTGTTATATACTCTGAGTGTCCCTGTTGAGAATGGAAAAAAGTGCTCTTCTAAACATTACCTCTTCTCAATTTATTTGAAATATGTATATTTAGACAATTCAGTATACACTTGCTATGGTCTTAGTGTCCTCCAAAATTCGTGTGTTGGGAACGTAATCCCCGATACAGCAGTGTCGGGAGGTGAGACCATTAGGGATGTGTTTAGGTCAGGACGGTGGAGCCCTCATCAATCCGTTAATGCTGCTTTATTATAAAAAGAGCTCGTGGGCGTGGGTTTGCTCTCTCTTGCCCTTCTGCCTTCCGCCATGTGAGGGCGCGGCAAGAAGGTACCTTGGTCTTGGACCTCCCAGATGCCAGAACTGTGAGAAACAAATTTCTGTTCTTTATAAACTACCCCGTCTCGGGTATTTTGTTACAGCATCACAGAGTGGACTAAGGTAACACGGTATCTCGTCTGTTTGCTGAATCAATACTTCTCTATTTTACTATTTTAATTCCAATAGTAATATTAGCATTAAATATTGAGCATTAACCATGTGCTTGAGGATTGGAAACAGTGGTCTAGAGAGGTGTAAGAAAGAGAAGACGATGACAAAGTTTCTTCATAGATGTGACAGAGCCTCACATGTCAAGGTTAAGCGGGCACTGGCCCTTTGAGAAGGGGAAATCGAGGCATTTCTGTGATTTATGGGAACCCACCTACATTTGTATCAATTCATAAAGGAGTTTATAAAAGTTATCACATTTCACCTCACCATTCTCCTGTGAGGTGGAGATTATCATGCTAATTGAACACATAAAACACTAAATCTCAGAGATCAAGGGTCCTCATCACACAGCTAATCAGTGACAGAGTTGGGGGTCGAACCCCATTTCCCGAATCTTGGACACAAGCTAAGCTGCCCCTCCCTCACCTCCCGAGCGGTGCCTCTGGCCGGCGGGCTCAGTATCGCTCCCTTTCTGGCACTATCATCTACCAGGGAGGGGCCCGAGACTCCTCCA
Source organism: Indri indri (assembly GCA_004363605.1). Taxonomy (NCBI): domain Eukaryota; kingdom Metazoa; phylum Chordata; class Mammalia; order Primates; family Indriidae; genus Indri; species Indri indri. Next base: position 102,574 of record RJWJ010002136.1, read on the forward strand.
GGGGAAAGAATGCTCTGCAATTCGACTAAATATAGTTCAGGAGAGGCAGCACCTCATTTGGACTAATTATCCTGTCACCCATGAGAAGAACAAAGAGTGAAGAATTTTCAAGCCTCATCATTTCCATTCCTCTCACTAACGTGCGCTTCTGTGTAATCAGCCTGACCCCGGGGCCTGGAGATGAACGTTAAGAAAGCAGACACTCTGGCTGACTGGGAAATGCCTGGGCTGCTGAGGAAGACCATGGCGATGATTCTGCTCTGACCTGCAGCACAGCGACTCCGTTAGAATTGGAGGGAGACTGGCCTGGTGAGAGATCGCTCAGATGAGAGACAGGGAACAAACACCGTCAGTGAACAACCCAGCTGACGTTCGATTGCATAATGTATTGATAACCCATTTTGTAAAGTCTTTCTTATTCTTTCCTCTAAAAACACTGAGTGCACACTATGTACATGTGGGTAGTCTGTTAAATAGCATGTTTTAAGAAAGCCAAAAGAAACTTTCACTGGAACCCTAAGAGTTGAATGCAAAGTGAGAGAGAAATTCAAGACAAGGAAAGGTACTGTGGTCAAGACATGTGCTTTCGCCATTAAGGTTTGGGGTAAAAGAGTTTCGTTATTGAAGGCCAATATGTCAGCGGCAAGTTTGAGCAATGAAATATTGTTTCAGGGAGCTTTTATTAAATTCTCGTTTATATTAGTGAAGTGCTATAGAACACGTGGCATCAGCCAGTAACAAGATTTTTAAAAAGAAGAATGATGCTCCATCGAACGCAAAATACTGCTAACCACAAGTGTTACAAACGATTCTAATTAACTTGTTACTTTCCGCTGTGGATGACTTTATTATACAAGCATAACATCTGCAGGTGGGCTCAGAAATTGTTGTATCTGTAATATATTATAATAAGAATCTGTTATGGCACATTCGACATCTGCAACAAGTTCCAAGTAAAAGACTGTACTGGAAAAAAATGTTTTGCATGTTTCAGATCAGATGTTGCACATTTTAAAATCAAATCTCATTTCTGAGAAAAGGGATGTAGCTTGTTATGCCAGTGGCGCACAAAATGCAGAGTTCAGAGAGTTCATGTCACAGTTTGAATCATCATCCAGCCGAAGAGTGGAGACATGATTCATACATCTTGTGTCTGGTGCTAACCAGTAGATATCTGAGCTTCATCAGCGACGACAGTCCACAGTTACTGATAATGCCCTACGGTAAGGAGAACGAGCATGACATCTGGCCTCCCTTCAGAGGGGACGTCTGCTTCAGAACCCAGCTATGAGACGGGAGCTGCCACTCTGCTCAGAAGCTGGAAGAGAGGGAAATAGGCTAGAATCCCGTGCAATGCTTCTGGAAAGCCGTGTTGGAGGCAAAGAAACAAGCTGAGGTGGCGGAGTGCTTGAAGCCAAGGTTAGGACTGGCCATTTTCATTGTTTTCATTCTTTCTGTGTTGGTTAGCTCCTCTCAATTAATCTCTCTCTCTCTCTCTCTCTCTCTCCCTCTCCCCGCTCTCTCTTTCTGTCCCCTCCCTGACCTCATTTCATTCTGCCTTATTCTTCCTCATCCTCCACTTTGTCCAAAGTCTGCTTGCTGCGCTGCACATAGGCAAGAAAGCAGCAGATCCAAACCCAGTCACTCTGAAGTCTGGGTTGCCCCAAAGACCAAACGGGATTAATTATGCCCAAACGAGATTTTAAAACACTTTAAAAAGAAAGAAAGCCAAATGGCCTGAAAACTTGGGTTCAGTGACCTTGAGATGATTTGGCTCATTTGCATATCTTTGCAGGGTTTTCAGAGGGTAGAAAAAAGGTAAGGTCTTTTCCAGGAGCTTTTCGTTTAAACAACTTACTCATATAAGACAGCCGGTTAAATAGAACCCTCACCAAATGAATGAAGTTAGAGTGCTGAGACTCTGACACAGAGGCTCCCAGCTCAATTCTCTCTTTCCTGAGAGGAGCGTGTTTCTGAGTCCAGAAATTAGAAGAGCTTCATTCATTCTGTCCTCTGAAACACAGGCAAGTGTCATAGAACACAGAATACAAGGGCCAGTTTTTCTAAGACTTTTAAGGGTGAAATGTGTTTCTCTGCTTTCGCAGCCAAAAATAAATGACTGTGGTCTAAGGTACCTTCTAGACCATAGTTTTTAAACCTTGGCACTACTAAAATTTTGTTGGTCTTTGTTGTAGGGGCTGTCCCCATCTGTTGGGGCTTCCCCTACTCCCACGCAGGAGGGGGCGGCCCTGCGTCCTCTCAAGCAGGGGGCGTGGCCACACCTCCTCTCAAGCAGGACGCAGCAGCCACGCCTCCAGCACGCATGGGGAGCGGCCCCGCCTACTCCCACGCAGGAGGGGGCGGCCCTGCGTCCTCTCACGCAGGGGGCGTGGCCACACCTCCTCTCAAGCAGGACGCAGCAGCCACGCCTCCAGCACGGATGGGGAGCGGCCCTGCGTCCTCCCACGTCGAGGGTGTGGCCATGCCTCCTCTCACCCTCCTCTCAGGGCACTGCTGCCGTGTGTCCTCTAACCCAGGGCGGGGAGGCCCCTAATCCTAACCACAACCCCTACACGAACCCAAACCCCTAACCCTAATCAACCCTAACCCTAAATCCTAAAGCCTAACCCTAACATGCAACCTGTAATTCTAACCACTAACCCCTATCCATAACCCTAACCCCACCCCTAAAACCCTAACCCCTAACGCTCCTCTCAAGCAGGGCCTGGTACCCTTGCTTCCTGCCGACAGGCAGGAGCGTCCCTGCTTCCTCACGCGCAGGACCCTGGGGCCCCGCCTCCTCCCACGCAGGAGGGGACGGTGGTGCGTCCTCTTACGTTAGGGGTGTGGCCACGCCTCCTCTCACGCAGGGAGCCGCTGCCCCTCATCCTCTCACCCGGGGAGGGGAGGCCCCTAATCCTAATCCCAACACCTACACGAACCCAAACCCCTTACTCCTAACTCTAATCAACCCTAACCCTAAATCCTAACACCTAAAATGCAACCCTTAACCCTAACCACTAACCCCTATCCCTAACCCTAAACCCTAACACCAACCCTTAAAACCCTAACCCTACCCCTAGAACCCCAACCCTAACCCCTAACCCTAAGGCTCTCTCAAGCAGGGCCTGGTGCCCCTGTTTCCTGCCGTCAGGCAGTGGCTGCCCCGCTTCCTCTCATGCAGGGCCCAGGGCCCACGCCTCCTGCACGCTCCTCCAAGCAGGAGCGGGGAGCCCTGCGTCCTCTCACGTAGGGGACGTGGCCACACCTCCTGTCACGCAGGGCGCAGACAGCCCCACTTCCTGCAGGCAAGAGGGGGCGGCCGTGCGTGCTCTCACACAGGTGTGACCACGCCTCCTCTCACCCAGGGCAGGGATGCCCCTGATCATAACCCCAACCCCTACACCTAACACGCTAACCCCTACCCCAACCCTAACCCCCAGCCCCAACCCGAGCCCAAACCCCTAACCCTAAACCTTACCCTATCCCCTAAGCCTAATCAACCCTAACTCTAAACCTTAACCCTAACCACTAACCCCTATCCCTAACCCGAAACCCTAACACCAACCCTTAACCCCTATCCATAAACCCTAACCACTAACCCTAACCCCTACCCCAATACTCAACCCTAACCCTAACCCTTAACCCTAATACTCCTCTCAAGCAGGGCCTGGCAGTTCCGCTTCCTGCTGGCAGGCAGGGGCGGCCATGCCTCCTCCAACGCAGGAGGGGGCAGCCCTGTGTCCTCTCACACAGGGGGCGTGGCCATGCCTCCTCTCAGGAAGGGCGCTGCGGAGCAGCTGCCTGCACACAGGAGGCGGTGGTCCTGCGTCCTTTTGCGCAGGGGGCATGGCCACACCTCCTCTCACCCAGGGCGGAGCGGCCCCTAACCCTAACCCCAACCCCTACGTCTAACACCCTAACCCTAACCCCTACCCCAACCCCCAACTACCACCCAAACCCCTAACCCTAAACCTAACCCCATCCCATAGCCCTAATCAACCCTAACCCTAAAGCCTAACCCTAACATGCAACCCTTAACCCTAATGACTAACCCCATCCCTAACCCTAAACCGTAACACCAACCCCAACCTTAATCCTAAAACCCTAACCCTACCCCTACCCCTAAAGCACTAACCCTAAAACCCTGACCCTACCAAACCCTAAACCCTAACCCCAACCCCCAACCACCAAATCCCAAACCCTAACCCCAAACTCCAACCCTAAACCCTAACCCCCAAACCCTAACCCCCAACTGTAACCCTAACCCCTAAACTCAACCGCAACCCCTAACCCCAAGCCCTAAACCCTAATCCCTAACCCTACCCCCAACCCTGACACGCTAACACCCTAAACCTAATCCCCAAATCTTAAACCCTCTAACCTTTAAACCTCTCACCCTAACTTTCTAAACCTGTAACCCTCTAACCCTAACCCTAAACCCTAACCACAACCCTAACCGCTACCCTCAGCCTCACCCTCACCCAAACCCCTATCCCCTAACACTACCCTTAACTCTAATATTCTATCCCTAACCCTAAAAGTCCAACCCTAGCTTTACAACCTTAACCCCTAACACTATCTCTTACCCATCCCTCACCCAAATCCTAACTCTAACCCAATATCTCTAACCCTAACTCTAGGCCTATCTCTAGCCCTCATTCTAACCCTAAGACTGCAACACTAACTCTAACTACCTAATCCTAAATATAAACCTAGACCTCACCCTAGCCTTAACATCCTAACCCTATTCTACAACTACCCCATCCTCAACCCACCCCAAATGCTACACTGCTAACTCTAACCCCCTAATCTTATAACCCTAACATTAACCTCTTAATGTTAACCCTACCTCAACCTCTATCCTACGCCTCACCCTAACCGTAATGGTAACCCATAAAAAAGAAAACAAAAGCTTGGCAACATAAGGACATAGAACTACACACCAATGTTTTCTCTCACCATAGATGTGAACAATTACTCACAGTTGTTCTTCGGTAATGGAAGAGGATTAGTTCTTGCACTACTTACATTACCAACATCCCGCATCCTCCTGTCCTGCTGATGGTCCTGTGCAACCCGTGGATTTGAAAAGTTGGTCCTTTGTATACTGAGATTCACATCCCCCCAGTGCTACATTATTTTTATCCTTTTTAGGTTGTGGAGTCAGAACCCTCCAATATAGAGAGAACAAATTATATCTAGTTTTTAAAATTTGCACATAACTGGAGCCACACTGTTCAAATCCATGTAGTTTAAATGTCAACTGTACGATACATTGAAGGGATTATACACCATGACCAAGAGGCCTTTACCATGTTGAACCATTCTTGATTTTCTTGGATAAACTTACCTATGTAATGTACTGTATTAACAGAATGAAGGAAAAATATCACATAATCGTATCAATTCTTACAAAAGGAGCTTTAACACCCCAACCCGGACACCTTAACACACTAACACCCTAACCCTAACACACTAACAGCCTAACACCCTAACACATTTACACCCTATCCC
>RJWJ010002137.1:0-107988 GCA_004363605.1 Indri indri
AAAAAAAAAAAAAAAATATATATATATATATATATTTCATTTCTATGAAATATTTATAGAAAGATGAATAATAATAGTTTAATTTTTCTTAAGACCCAAATCCATTAGAAATGACATTGAGTTGAATGTAGCATAGAAAATAGATTTTAACAATTAGAAAAAACTCAAAATGACTCAATAATAACATAATCCGTATTCACATTTTCATTCACTATTGCCCTTGAGAGCTATTTTTACACTAAATTGATTCAACTTATGTCTCCTAAGTATACTATATGTAATTAATTTTGATGATTTCTAACTATTTTTGCAATGAAACATCATAGTAAATGTTAACTAATTTTTTTCATTCTGCCTATTGAAATGTTCCATAAATATTCCATTTTCATTCCATTTTATATTTCCTATATCATTCATAAAAAATAAAATACCTAACACAAAATAGATGCTCACACACAATGCTTTTAATTGATTCTTTCCTAGTCTAGTCTGATACTTTGCCTCCCACATATCTCACTGATGACTGACAACGTGTGCTTCCTGTGTATTAATACTTACCTCCCATTTTATTTTTAATGGCAAGCTAAATTAACTTCATAAAAAATGAAAGTTTAAACTGTAAGAAATTATAGTCTATATAAATTTCTCACTCTGATTAGTACCATCTACTACATTTATTATAAAAAGTTGACTCTCCTACGTTTGCTTAAATGCCTAAAGTGAGAAGAAATACATTGGCTTCTCTATCAGAAGGTTTTCAATTTTGGACACCTCTATGTGGAAACCCCCTCCCTGAAACTTCCTCCTATGGTAACTGGTTCTGTACATGGATAGATTTTTATCTATATGACACTGTCACTGAAAGACACAGTGAGTCTATTTCTTCACATGTTTAATATTAAATGGGGAGATTGGGCTATATGCTCTCTGAAGTCAATTGGGTTTTACTATTTGGTATTTACATGATTCTTTACTGACCATTAGCTATCTCTTTTAGCTATTTCTTCTATAATTAGTCTCCAGATCCTTTAGCATGGTTATCCTTTAACAAAATCTGCTTCAGTTTAGAAAAGCATCTTAAAATGTGACAATCAGAATAAGGAACTATAATAATAATAAATCATGTAAATAATAATAGCTAATATTTAATAATGTCTCAAGTGTCAATCTTCTAAGAATTTTGTGTTCATTATTTTATTTATGTTCACAACAGCTCCTTGAAGTGTGAAACAGTTCACCGTACCCTGGTTACCAACTTTCTGAGTCTGGTGAGACAGAACACATTCATATGCAATAAGTTAGTTACGTCAAGTGGCTTTATTAGTCACAAACAGGCAGCAAGGGACAACAGAAGCCTAGGATTCAGTGTGAGCTGGTCTCCCATGGCTCACACAAGCTGCAGGGGTGGATAGGATCTCTATTGCATGTGCCCCACTTTCACCATGGCTGAGAGACCCCAAAGGCAGCCTGCTCCAGATTATATACCTCAAGGTCACATACTTGCTAAAGCATTGAAGGTGATTCTGTTCTAGGGGGGACTGGAAAAAAGCCTGGGCTATTCTGTCCACCTCCCTGCTTATCTCAGGATGCTGCATTCCCAGCACTTTCTATAGTTATTCCTGAGAACTATAAACAAGAAAGGGGAGAGAACTGGGTCACCCCACCATCACCCAGAGAACTGTCCTGCAATAAGTACTCTTACTTGCTTCACTTAATGATAACAAGCTGACTCTTGGAAATCTTGAAGTTACCATGAACTTTCCAAACCTCAGGATCAATGAATTCTGTTGTATATGGATTGACTTTTATCTTTTCCATATGGTTTTATTTAAAAAGTCGTCAGCACAAATTTGTTCCCACTGTATTAATGGCTTCCTTCTCTTATAAGATGCACAAACATTTATTTAAACAAGATTTTAAAACTTGCTTTGCGATGTCAAGATAGCAAACATTTAACTATTAAAATTCCATTTCAATGAAATTTCATCATGTTACTGACTCATAATCTAATTTCCAAAAATAAAATATATAGGTCAATAGTGCCATCTGAAAGTCTTAAGAGAAATTTTTTTACAGATAACAATTTCTATTTTAATAAGTTATGTTAATATAATAGGACTATTTAATATAGTGTAGTTTTCCTAAACATTGAGTAACTTTCTTGGATTCAATGTTAGGTTTTCAATATTTATCTAATAAGATAATACTCTCATATTTTTATCATACGCTCAGAATTAAGTGAAGCACATCACCATTCATGTATCTGTGAAAGTAAATGTTTATTCAGTCCACTTACAGTGTTCAGAACATTTGCCACAATACCTACAGGAAAAAGAGACCCATTTTTGCACAGTTAATTTATTTGAAAAATTATATGCATTGCGTAAATCACCTGATTTAGTTTTGCAATAAGCAAGGTAGTAAAAGACATGAGATTTCTCCAAAAAGTAGGGGACTGAGATTGAATTGGCAATTTTGTTAGAATAATGTTACTTCTTAAGTTAACTCTAGGTTATTTGTTCTTGGTTTAAAATCAAGTTACTATTCAGGCAGCTTATAATCAGCACTTCAAAGTTCTTAATTCACAGTGGAACACAGTTGGGGAGGAGGTTTCAGGGTCATTCTCTTGGTGTTAATTTTTCTGAAGTGATAACATCATTAAAGAAGAGTATATTCCTATTAGAAATAAAATGAATGACATATGTGACTCCTGTCATCTGTGAGAACAGTCAACCATTCTCCTAGATTTCCAGTATTATGACCAATTCCCCATTTTCCCCTCTGAGAAGGCTTCCCATGAAGCATCTCATATTCAGTTCAAAATCAGTTGTCGGTCAATACTAAATTTCCAAAATCCTCCATCCACTCTTAGTTTAATCTTTATGTTCTTCATAGCCATAATTTTACAGTAAAACCAGAGCAGACTGTGGAACTGCATGCATTTACACACACAAAAAAGTATGAGAGATATATATTTAAATAGTCTTACTTGTGATTTCTGGTCAATAACAAGATGGTGAATTAGCAAGCGCTAGTAGATCCGTCCTCCAAAATCAACACTGAAGAAACTATAGATATGAAATATAAGTAAGGATTTCAAGAGTTAACAATTGCCACCACAAAATAGGCCCTTTGAAAAATTTCTAGAAGGAAGAAAGGATGACTTTATTTGGATGTGTGGCTGTACCATGGGGAGCAGAATTGCTGGGGAAAGACAAATTAAATGAAATTTTTTTAGGCACTGCCCATATATACACCATGTGTTAGTGTCCTTGAGTTACTATCAGGACCCTAAATGGGTAAATGATTTATTCAAAGACCTGTAGACTACTCAACTTCTACATTCACTCCCCTAAATCCTCTATGCTGTGGATTTTGTCCAGGCACAAGACATGACACCAATGTTGCTTTACCGTAAGGAGGTAAATGTACAAGCATGATCATAGTTATTGCCTGGTGGAGTAGCTTCAAACAGATAAAATCAACATTGAGACCTGTCCCTGAAACACTCACCCCATACTGCAGGGAGAGTGGCTGATACCCTAAGAGAAAATGAGCTCACAGTTGAAAATAACCAAACACCTAAACAAGAAAACCTTCTCAAAAGAAAGACATTAAACTGAACAATATACGTTATCTGCCACTAAGTTATCAGAACACATGGGATGAGGATTTAAAATAAGCCTATTATATATCTTCAGGCATTAAATGGTGATAATAGTAATCTAAACAAGATTACTTTCACCATTCATCCAGTGCTGACTGATTTCTCTAGCTTTGGGTTTGCCAAAACCAAAGAAACAGAGGCAAGATCTGTGTCACTAAAGCTAGAAGCAATCTCATAATCACAAAACAGAGACAAAACAAGCAAAACAGTTTTTTCTATGTTTATTCATTTGATTGATTTTTGAGCCCTTGTGTTTTAGCCTTGTGGTATAGACACTCTGTGAGCTAGAATACGTAACCTCCCAGAGTACTGGTGAAAGAACCACAAAACAGAATTAAGCTCCTAACCAGGAAACTCAATAGATTGTCCTATATGATATATACACAAGCATATTTACATAAATATTTATTTTTTTCCCGGTAATGCATATACATAATTTGAGAAGAAAATTCCACAGAATTAAAGTTGAATGCGGCTGTCTCTGGCATCACTCTCCCTTTCTCACAGTTCTCTTCCTATGGCAATTACCTGCAAATATTTAGCAGGTACTTCTGATTCTTCTAAAATATAGGCTCTATGAGGGCAGAGAGCTTCTGTATATTGATTTTGGTTTCAATGTGGTATGTTGGAAACCTACCTCAAATGTCTTGTTTTCCTTGTTTGTTCTTTTATGTTTAAGAACGGTACAATAAGACACTAAGATCTGGTAATAGAATAAAACCGTTCTATTTGCTTTGGTGGAAAATGAGGCAGACATTCACCTCATTGTAGATATTCTTCTCTCAGAGTGGGGGAGAAGGAAGTAGGCTCAATTGTTCAATGTGTGTATCATACAGACATAGGCCTTATTTCTGTTCTCAGACGATGCTTCTATTTCCTAGCCTAGGGGCTCTTGGGAATTCTGCAGATTCCTTCTTCACTGGGTTCCCTTCAGACATTCTCCAGGCTATGGTTTTAGCTGCCCTGCTGCCCTGCCGCCCTGTAGGTGGCTTTCTCTGTCTGTTTTATGACATCCAGGTTGGTTGTCTGTGTATACTTTTTTCTTTTTTCCCTCTTTTTTGCTATTTACTATCATTTATGAATTTAATGTGAATCTCAGAAGGGAGAAGGTAGGAAAACCACTGTAGGTATGTCACTAATGTAAGTGACAATATAAATTTTCATGAATGTTTTCTGATACAGCACAGTTTTCTAGTTTTCATGTCACTGTGGAGTTGCCATTTTAAAAAAAGGACCATACACTCAAACCATCAGCTATATTCATTTCTATCTCAACTAAAATATTTGAGAAGGACACTAGGTTCTTTACAGGACATCTCAAGCAATGTCAAATAGTGTTGAACAATTAGCAGTTGTGTTTGCTAGTGTTTAAAGTGCAAAGGTAGAGAAGCCAGAGAGAAGCAGAATTGTGAAGGGTTGTGCCTGTCAGTAAAACATCAGTTTTCCAGGAACTGATGTTTTACTTGTAAGCCTTTAAGTATCATTGAAGATTTGCAAAAGAAGCTGACCATTTTGAAAAAGGTCCCATTGCCATTACATTAAGTGGACTAAAGAAAAAAAAAAAAGAAAACAGGCAATGAAAAATAAAATGGGAATGTAAAAATGCAGTCTCAGATCATATAATAGATTGTGCAACATATTTTTTCTTATTTCCTAACTGATTCTAAACTAAAATTGACTTTAGCTATGTTAAAACAATGACGATACATAAAAAACTGCAGAGAAAAAAATTAAAGACTTCCTCTAAAAAGGAGGAAATAAATGTGCCATGCACTGTGGTAATATGCAGGTAGAGAATAGACTGGGCCCTGAGCAGTTAGTAAACAAAAGAAGGTACAGTAGCTTTCACTGCCTTCCTAATCAGAAAGAAAGTTGTACATTAGTTACTTAGGAGAGCTATATTTTTAGCTTTTTCTGGGCTTTACATTTCTCAGATGTCAGCAAATTTCTAACCTGTGAATCAATTCTGTAAGAAATATAGTATTGTGGGAAAGAAAAGGGATTTTGGAATAAGATAAAATGTGGCTTTTGTACTGCCATATGTTCTCAGAAAACTCTCGTAATTTTGATTTTTCATCTTTATCTTGAAGGAGTTCAGTTGTGGGCTGTGTATCTGACACATAGAGTTCAATACAGGCTAAGTTTTTAAAAGTTGAAATACAACACTACCACTGTCATCACCCTTTTACTTCAAACCCATATGCAGTTTTTCTGTTTTGATCAAAATTATATTCTTTTTCCTTAAGTTTGATTGTGGAAGACCCACTTTAGATTGGTAGGTTAAAGATACACAGATTCAAAAGACTCTTTGTGTTTTTTGCTGAGAAGTGGGGTAACCACAATTTTTGTGTTAGTGTTCATAAGTAACAGCAATATAGCATATCATTCCTGTGCATCACTTTAGCTATCTTCTTACAAATTAAAACAATAGGGAAAGAGGAAGAAATAGAGAAAAAATATTAAAAGAAACTGCACATTTTTATGAACAAATGTGATCTGAACACATGAGCCTGATTTATATGCGCAGATATTACTTCTACAGAGTACTGAAAGGAGGACTAACTACTGTTTCAAGACACCCTTGGAAGTAATTATTCCCATGTCCTCCTTCTGCCCTTTTTCTCCTTGGTGGTCTTCAGACATTCTTTTTCTTTAACAGCACCAGGAATAGTAGGGGGTAAGAAGAAGGGGTAGACAAGGCGATTTTGTGTACAGTTATAGATATGGCCTTTTGTAGTTTAATTTTTGAAACTGCAGCCTTTGGTTCTTTGAATCTATTTACACAGATGTTGGGGAAGACGGCTTGTAACCATCGACCACTGGCCTTGTGGTCACCTTTGCCTTTAAGCAATCTCTGGGAGGTACATTAAAAATGATTGTATTAGACACCCATTTCTAAGATACCATGTTTTTATTCCACGTTGTCATTTGGGAATGTAACCTAACTCATATTCTTTAGACTCCAGCATGTTTACTTAGTGTTATATGATTAGTTCATTTGAGGGCCTGTAGTTTTCTCATGTTAATATAATATCAGTAGTCTATACAATGTGTATGAGACAAGCTAATGCAATGCATTATGCTACTTAAATGAATATTTCACAAATTTTGGAATTGAATTTTGACATATAATGTCAATAATTATCAGTAAAGAGAAAATAAATCTTACCTGATTTTTAGGTTTCAGACTTAGATTTTAAGGGGAATATTTTCAGAAGGTAATATTGAATAAAACATTAACTTAAATATAAAAATACATGAAATATATCATAATCTTAATAGCAGTATCATTGAAAGTGAACAGGTTATTTTTTTCGACCTTTTCCATCATTTTGCTTTATTGACTACTACAAGGAATGTTAAAGGGGATGCAATTAAACACAATTTAATCTCGTGTTGAAAATCTTGTTTTCTCTTTTTTCTGGCTCTCTTTCTTTTTTTTAATATGGAACTAAAGAAGTAGGTTATTCCTGATTTTTCTTTTTAGAGGTGCTTTCTGTTTCTTCAGACTTTGCAGGTGCCCATGTCCTGCTGCTATGCCAAATGCCTCATCCCACTGGGAGTTTTTACCTAGCCAGGTGTCATGGCTGCCAAGCTGAGGGATGAGCACTAAGTTGAGCTGTCAGAGGGATGAGCAGAACATGGTTTTCACTCTCAAGTCAAAGGTGTTACATATATGATGCCACTGGGACCCAGCAATGGTGACTAGGCAGTTTCTCTAACTTTAGCAAACTCTGATCTTGCTCACTAACTGGTCATACGGACCTCCTGCTGTCATGCCTAATAACTGCAGCTCAGCTGCCTACATCTTTTCTCACCTTTTTACCAGGAAGGAAGCATTGTCTTTGATTGTCCATCAGGACTAATCCTTTCTCAGCATGATACTTGTTAGCATAATTGCAGAGAAAGAACCAAAAAAGTACATTAACATTAGAAGTTGTTCCTTTTTAAAAGATATATGTAATTTGGATGAAAAAGACACTATATATATTTCACTAATCTAGCAGTTAAGTTTTTTTCCATTATCATCTTTTTCAACCTTTATATTTTTATTATTTTTATGTAATTAGTAACTCTAAGAAACCTTCATGATAACCTTTATTAACATCATCATAATCCAGAGAAGTTCTAGTTAATATTTTTAAAGACTCTTAGCTCTAGGCAAAAATAAATTATGAAAAATTCCAGTTACTTTGGATCAACTTTGGTTATGCAACTGGGTTGTTCATGACTTACTCTAAAAGAGAATGAAATAACTTAGTTTTGAAATCTCATTCCAAAAGAATTATGAAGTCACTAAAAGCCTTTTTATTCAGACTTCAGAGAGTAAGCTGAGAGTGAAAGTACACTTGTCCATGATGGGAATGAACTGAAAGCATAGAGATAAAATGAGCAGCTAATATGTGCTTGGATGAGTATAATTTCTATTTGCTAGAATAATTACATACTTGAATTTCTATGAAACAAAGAAAAATCTTCAAAGTTTTTAGTAACAGAAGGGAAAGAATTCATAGCTGGAATCCTGGTTTAAAGAAAACATAAGATAAAGTTTAATATCAATGTTCAAGGTGAAAAACAAATATTGATGAAAAAGATTATAGGGATGGAGAATCAAAATACATTATTATATGGTCATTTATTCATGCATTATTATTGTTTTAGTCAACCTACAAAGGCATTTAGTCATTATGTTTCTGCACAAAAACAGCAGTGTCAGGAAAAGTAACTGAAGTTATCTGGGACTTTATTTGACTCAACTTGTAAGTTAAAAAAAAACAAAAAACGAGGGTTATATAAAAAAGAATCTTAATAGCTGAAATCGGTACCTAGGACACATCTTGACAAGTGTCAAAAAATATAACGAAGTTTCCCTGAATATTACTAAAGTGAGAAGTTTCTACCACCATTTTATATTTCAATGAAAATGTAATATCTTTTGGTAATATTACTCTTGCCAAAGTTGTATTATTTTTCTGATGGCCTTGCTTGGCTCTTTATGTTTATTTTTAAGCTCCTTGTTCAAAACAACTATTGTTCAAAAGAAGCAAAATCGTGATGCAAATATTCTCTTGTTAGTTTTGCAGTGTTTGTTGCTTAGCATGGTGACCACAACACCAGGCAGAGTAAAAATTCCAAGAAGGTCCCAATTTAGTCCTGTTATCACAACACCAAAAAAGAACACAATAGACATTCATTTATCCTAAGTTAAGTAAGTTTTGTGAAAGTTAAAATAGTCTTACAATTTAAAGTTAGATGTCGTTCCGTCTTCTTTCCTAATAATGAAGTAAAACAACTGGAAACTTAGTGGTTTTACTTAATCCATTTCAGATATGTTTTATGATGTAGCTTTGATTAGGGATATCGGGGGATACACCCCAAAATCTGAAACTGAATTCATATGTGCAATCTCACTTTTCTGCTCAGGACACAATAGTCTATGAAATCCTTTTGCTTAATTTTTAAAAGAGCATTAATAAACCAGTTTCATTTCCCAAAATACTTCTGGGAATTCCTGAGAGTCTTATCTGTGCCTCAGCTAGGAAATCTGGCACTGGACCACTGCCACTCAGCTGCATGTTATTTATTTCTATCTTTAGATCAGATCCCCCAGGCAGCTACTGCATGGATCCTCCTGTGTGGTGTATCAAGACCAGGATCTAATGTTTAATACATTTTAGTGAAAACTTAGAGATAGCATTAGGGGTTTACGGGACAGAAAACAGCACATTGGACACTAGAAACTGTGTGACTCCTTCATTTTTTAACTTTTATTTATAATCATTTTGTAGTTACCACATTAAAAGTTATAAACGCAGAAAGAAGCCTTTTCACTTCACACTAAACCATCTCATAAGATGTAAATTCCTGTCTCATTGTGTCCCTTGTATGATGTCTTCATGTCTGACCTGCCATAAAAGTTGCATGCGTTTGGCCCCAAGAACCAATATTAATTTGTAGAGATAAATCCACATTCAAAATAAAGCATTTTCAAAACAGGAAATAATTTGTGGAAATGCTGTATAATGTGGCACAATTTACATAACATAGAAAGGTTCATAATTCAGACAAATTTTGATATTATTATGGAGTACTTTTCCTTGAAGCCCCGTAGTCCTGGCTGTCTATATTCCATATATTTTTTTTTTTAACCGTCAAATAACCAAATGGTCCACAGGTTAGATTTTCCAGTACAGAGTCTGACTAAAGAATTAACAACTCATGCAACAGAGAACACTTTTAAGCTTTGAAATTAGTTGAGCAAAGTCTCAAGAATCCGCAGGACAATCATTGGGTTCAATCTCAAACTTAATGATGTTTTTTTCCAGAACGATGGCTTTAAATAGGCAGATGTTTTCAAGTTTTGATCTATCGGTAAAAAGTCTCGTTCTAAGGTAGTATTAATGGATGCATTTCTCCTTTCCATGACCAACTCGAGACTAAGTTAGCAGGTGATATACTTGTCTTTGCTATGAAAATAAATGATATTCGCCATCTTTCTTTTGTTGTCTATACTAAGATTAAATTAGAGTAAATATACGAAGAATATTTCAATACACTTTAGAAAAATAAAAGTAAGAATTTTTTTAAAAATAAAGTTTGGCTAGTACCAGTCTTTGACAGCAAAGTTGAACATTTTAACTATGCCTTATAAATTTAGTTACAAAGAAAGTGTACGCATAGGGAAATTACATTTCTTGCATTGTACATACTTTCTACAATGATGTCCTAGGGACTTTTGTAAAAATAGGTCATCCATTGAATGATAAGTATAACCTTAATGCAAATAGTACACCAGGGACTTTTTAAAACAGAGCACATGTACACATTGGATGGTGTTTCAATTGTACTGTTTATTCTGTGTGTGTGTGTGTGTGTGTGTGTGTGTGTGTATGTCTATGTAACTTTAGATATTTATAGAGCTTAGATGTAGAAAAGTAATTATAAAGTAATTAGAATTTCTTTGTAATGAAAAATAAATGGTTAATTATAAATTAATTTTCAATTGAACAGGAAAACTGCATAAAGATTTCTCCTAATTTGGGGAAAAGATTCGCAGTACTTTCCAGACAGAAAATGTTCTCTCCTGAGTGACCTAGTGTTGGCCTTTACTGCAGGAATAGATTTGTTTTGGTAGACCCCTGTAGCCAGCTACCTGCAGAGAAAAGGAAATCCTAGTAGAGAGAATTCCTTACAGTAGTTAAATATTCTTTCATTTGAGTGAAACTTTCATATATGATATTCTCTTATATTCAGCATAATTTACAGACTTTTAATTTTAATGCAGTTTCTTTCAGAATAAATAAAAATCACTATAAAAAAATAACAAGAGAATTGTGTATCCTCCATTGAAAAGTTTTAGCCTATTCAAATCTAACAAGTCCACTCTGGAATAGCTGAGAATGAGATGCAAAATGAATAAGAAAAGAAAATACAGCAGGATGTACCAGATGTTTTTTATGTGTTGGCTATACATATATCTTTCTTTGCAGCTTATAGTTGCAGATTGAGTGCACTGTACATCATTTTATTCACAATAGATGGCTATGCATCATATATTCACATATGGATATCATCTCTCTGAAAATTTATTGAAATAGAAAGATAGGAAAACACAACATGGCATATACGCTGAATTCTATATGAGCAAGTGTGAATTATAAAGTTAGATGCTCTCTTCAAGGGGTTTGTTATCACTATCTCACTGGGTAGTGTAAGGATTAATTAGTTAAAGTATGTAGGCTCTTTGAAGCTAGAAAACACTGTGCTAAGCATTATCATGGTAACTCGAGAGTGAGGCATAGTGATTTGCAGCCTCATCAGCTCTTTGAAATGTGTCTAGCCTGATTCACAGTTTTCTCTTACAGTGTTTTGTGGATTGGAAAGTTCTTATCCGATTCGAAGGTGAAACATGTTCTTTTGAAATCATGCTAATCTGAATAATCTTTTTTCTACATATTTAGTACAGTGATATTTCTCAAAATAGAAGAAAACTTGAAATGTGATTCCAAAGCTAATTTAATAAAGTAGGATTTTGACATCAATTATAACTCATCTATTATCATTTGATTGACTAAGCTGTAGTTCTCTTAATTAGTGCAAGTGAAGTCTATAGTTAATTTGTATGAAGGTATCTATTTCCATCTTTTACACTTTAAAAGAGGAGAATATTCATTGTTCCATAAAGTTTGCATAGGTTTTTTAATCATGTTTCAATCATTCATCACTGCAATAATGTCAATTCTAAAATGCGATTTATTATTTCTTTTAAGAAAATATTTTAATAGTTAAACAGAACTATTTCCTCTATTCATAAGTCAAATTTTATATACATTCTTCTTTCTCCTCCTACTCTAGGATTTTGTATAGATAACAAGTCAAGAAGAGTGATGTGCTGGTTAGATATTTTATTTTATATTTGTTTTTATGAAAATTTTTTCTTTGAAAAAGTACCACATTTTCTAATTTTCACTTTTTAAGCTCCTTGGAGGTGGCAATGGCAGCAGGGAATTTTTTAAGCAAAGTAATTATGTAATAAAGTGATTCCAAGTTAAACTGAATATTGTTCATTATGCAATTATTTTGTTTTTGAGTAGAATTTGAAAAAGCATAAATACAAAATAATGTAATAAAAATCTACTTAAGCCTACCCAGAAATAATAATTATTAAGGCATACCATGTTCTATTTACATTATATTTAGTTATAATTAGAATACACTTCCCCAGGTTCATTTCCTTTTCTCTCTGTCCAGAGGTGTCGTTATGGCGAACCTGGTATTTAATTTCTTTTTGTGTTTTTATAATTTTATTACAATATATACCTTTATAAATAACATTTATTAGTGTTTTTTTATTTTAATGTTTATGTAAACATTGTAAGGTGTGCATCATTTCACAATTTTTTACCACTTAACCTTCTCTTTGCCAGCTACACTTATCAGTACCATAGATCCAGTCCACTGAATTCTATCATACTCCATCATGTATTTATCAAAATGCTACAATGAAAACTTTTCTCTACGCCTCCAGGGACACATGTGTAAGAGTTTCTAATGGGTATAGTAGAAGAAGAACAGCTGGACTGCAGAGTATGTACAATTTCCACATTGAGGAGACCAAACATCCTCATTTCCTCCTGGGAGTGCCGCTTTACTACTATTGTCCATGCATCTCAGTTGGCTTGGGGTATGTCTTGGATTTCTCATTTTTAATGAAGCATTGTTGTAAGTTCCATTGATTAAAGCCAACATGGGTTTGTTAAACATTCATATTGTCTAATACTCCCAGCTATTGTCATGACTCTGCTAGTATGTGAGACAAATTAAATGTTAACAGAGTTCTGATTTCAATGAGGTTAAATCTGAAAATTACTTTTATTTTTCTTAATCATTTCAACTTGGCTAATGCCTCCTTTTCAAGGACAGTATGCAGAGTGCTTAATGCTAAAACAATGTGCACTGGGTCAGTAGTGGCTAGGCGTGGCTAACTTCTTCCAATCTTGCATGGCAGTGAGGGTATTTGACAGTTTTTTATGTGACTGGCAAGCCATCGTATGGTGGGTCTGGGGAAAACAAAGTTAATAATAGGTTAAATATATGCGAAGTATGTGCAGACAATAGAAGCTGAGCACATAGAAGGTAGTTAATTGGTCTTGCTAGGGTGGTTTTGCCATCTCTCATACCCCTGCATTTATTTATTTATTGGGTTACTTGGTAATGACTATTTTTTTTAAATAATTTTTTTCAGCAGCAATGACTTAAAAAACTAAAAGTAGATGTTTAACTGAAAACTACTTAATTTCCCATTCAAGCAAATTTATGGCAATCATAAAACTTATACAACATGTTTATTGGCATTTTTCAATCTACTGTTAGAACCACAAAGATAGCAATAATCTCATAAAACTCAGAAGGTACAAATCTGAGGGGAAAAAATAAGCTGCTATTTCAAAAATTAATTCTTTGTTACATTAAGAAAACTGTGCCTGAAAACTACATTTTCACAGGTTTAATATGTGAATTGCAAAAAAATGTGTAAGTTCATCATTTTGAGAAGCATTGCTTTTTGCTTATATCAAATTACTTTTACAAAAAAATTATGTTTATTTTTAATTGTAATTTTTTCTCCCCTTATGAAGTATGTATCAATAGTTGTTAATATGTTAGCTCCATTAGCAACAGAAGAAATGTAAAAAATTGAATAATACTATTTGTGTATTTCATACAGAGAATTTAGTTCTAAAAATGGTTCCATTTTGCATTCAAGTAATGGAACCAAAATAAAGCTTTGGAAGTTTATTCTGCAAGAAATAAATCATTTGACAATATCGTGAATTTTTTTTTAATTCAGTCAGAAAGCTAAACATAGTTAATAACTTTCTTATTGGTGACAACATGAATCAACATTGGAGTGGGTTGCAAGCAATTTTACAAAAAAGTCAATAAAAAATTAAAAGAAATACATTTTTCAGAAAAGAACCAGAGACAATTATGGCTAACAAACTGATTAATGTATACAAACATGTTCCAGAATAACTATTCTGCTTGCTATTTTTAATGTTTACATAATAAATATAAAGAGGTTATTTTTCTGTTTTACTTCAAGTTGTATAATCGTTTTCATTTTCAAAAACGAGAACTATTTTATAGGTACATTAACATAGTAAAAACTATTAGTAAATAGGCATATTAAATATTACATCATGTTATCTATTTTAGTACTTTTTATTCTAAAAGAGTCTCCTTTTGGACAATATTCTTTGTAGTCACCCTAACTTTACTAAATGTCATCAAATAGTTCTATGGATTGATGAAATAAATTTATTCTTCCTTACATTCTTGTCAACACTTGGTATTATTATTTTAACAGTTACCAATCTAATAAACGAAAGATGAAACTTCATGTGGTTTTGATTTGTATCACCCTGATTACTAATGAGTTCAAGTATTTCATCATTTTTTTATTGATCATTTGAGTTTCCTCTTTTCTGAAATGGATCTATCTATCAATCTGTTCTCCATTTTTTGCATTAGGTTAGATTGTCTATTTTTTTTTTCTTGTTTATTTCTAAGGCTTTTTTGATATTTTTGGTATATTAGCATTTTTTACTTATATATTTTCATGGTGTTTATTTGGAGTTTCATAGGTCCCAAGATAATCTTTAGAAATTGTGATCTGAGGATTTTCAAAAAGCCAATGCAGAAGGCATTCTATGGCTATGATACAAGCTCCAAATGAATTAAAGAACTGAGCCACTTTAGCAAAATATATTTAAAGATAGTCATTAAAAACCTCTATAATGCTAAATTTTATCCTTTTAATGAATGCTGCATTTGAATGGCTATTTCAACAAAATCCCCTACCCTTACAGTAAGAACCAAGGATTTTTAATTATCTAGCTTCTGGATGGTCTACTAAATATTTCACAATTTTTTTGTTTTGGTAATAATCACTAGCATATTGTTAAAAATGCAGATTTTTCAAGTCCCATTTCAGAATACTGAACCAGAATTTACAAGGAAAACACCTAGTAATACCTGGATTGCTAAACAACAACAACAACAAAAATGACCCAAGTTATTCTTTGGGGATATTTGGGAAACTCTACTTTGGCACACAAGAGAAAATTTAAAAAAACAATGAAAAGCAAGTTAGAGTCGGAAAGAAACAGCTTATCCTTTTGCCCATCCTCTCCTTTTCAAATTACCTGCCTTCATTTTCTTTCTCATTCTTGATAAATACTACTACAACTATCCAGCATTTCACAGCACAAGAAACCAGTTGGTTCGCAATTTAGCAAAAAGAAACCTACTTCTGAACATTTTCCTTAGGACCATACAATTTCTGGCTACACACTTGTGTGTCACTTATTGCCTGTTTCTTACTATGAAATAGCAGTATTTAGCAAAAGTATTTCACCACTGTGGCAAAATTACCTTCTCCAAATGTTCCACTGCATCTAAAATTATGTTGAAAATTTGGAAACTGACATTTTGAATTTCAAATATGCATGGGAGATAGGAAAGCAGCTTGAGATGTCAGAGGCTATGATGAGAAGAGTTCTTACTCTTATTAACTTCTAAATTGTTTTGTGTTAAAACAGATGTGCAGGTATCGGATGAACAGGTAGGTCACTGAAGCATAACTGTAGTTAAAGTTGTAAAAGCTTTGGTGAGATTACACGTGGTAATGTCTCCACAGGAAATTTAGACCTTAGCTCAGCTGGGAGATGTTGAAGAAAACAGTATTTCTGATTCTTCGCTATTCTCCAGCAAAGTCTTAAAGGGAGATAGCACAATATTGCAGAAAGAGGCAGTTTTGTCGTCAGGTATCAGACTTTAGTTAACTAAGTGTTTTGAGTCTCAAATTTCAGGTGAATGAAACGAGGTCAAAAAATTTACTACCTGAGAGTGTAGTTAAAAAGATCACATAATAAAATAATGGGAATTGATTATATTTGCCTTAAACTTTTCCCTAAAAAAAAAACAAAACAAAACACCATTTAACTTAGTGATGAATACTTTGTATCACTTCACATAAGAATAGTAATTCAGGCAGAGCATGGTACTTACTCCAGCTTTGACTTTGCAGAACTTCAGCTGTTCTGCAAAGAATCTCGTATGACTTGTAAAAAAAAAGTGGATAATTGTAGGTTATTTAGGAGCCAGTCTTTATTTACAAAGTCTACATAATTCCCAGGCAGGGCACACAGCCTGTTTTGAAGAGTTACATGTGAAGGATGAAGAATCACTGAGAACAGTTTTCCTCATGGGTTAGTCCTCTAAATATCTAGCTTGAAATATTGGGTGTGTGGTGCTGCTAATTTCTGAGAGAGTGGAATGCCAGCAGGAGGAAGCATGCTTTGAGGGGGAAATAGAGAGTCTGGTTTTGATATATGGAGATGTAAGGTAGGCAGTTGGATATGCCAAATCTGGAGGTCAGAGCAAAAATCTGGCCTGAAGATGTAAATTTGTTAATGGTCGGCATAAAAAGAGTTTTAGAGCCCTGAGAATGCCTAGAGCTAGAAAGAGAAGCAAAAAGGATCCATGACTAACATCTAAACAACTCAAGCATCTAGAGATTTAGCAAAGGAGTCAAGAAAACATATATCAAGTTCATGTTGAAATTAATGGCAAAAGACAAATTACTTCGTAAGAGATATTCAGACGAGCTATTAGCTAATTTAGGAAAAAAATAAAATTTATAAAAAATCTTTGTTCAGGTATCCAAATATTAAAAAAGAGAAACAACTCACATGATAGAGGTAAATATATAAAATTAAATTGATTTTCACTGGCAATATTATATAAGGAAAAATGAAACAATCACTATAAATTAGATTAACAAGTAATATGTTTTTTGTTACTCCCTTGCTTTTCTTCTTGATTTGTGTAATTTTAACTCATCAAACAGTGACTTCTCTTAAACCAATTGTTTTTTAACACTCTCCTTTTGTTTTTAATATGTGCAATATCAAATTTCTTAGTAGAGAAGACATGCAGAATTTGGGCTACTATATTTAAAATACTTTTACTTCTTAGAGTTGAGTTTCTAGGATGTGGTTAATTTAGGGATTATCATCGGGCTTTGATTTTTTCAGATTTCTGTGATTGCTTCTCCAAAATAACCAGTGTCTGACTGGTTATGACTATTTATGACTACAATAAAATTAAAATTATTCAAGCTTTTAAGAAAATTATGTATGAGTAAATTTGAAGCTCTTAAATTTGAGGCCTACTAATCATTGCTTTCATCTAAGTAAGTTCTCTATTCACTTTCCCCAGAATCTCAATCTTTTCTTCCTCTCAGACTGGAAATTACAACTAAGAACATTGTTAACCTTGAGACTCTTAGCTATAGAAAGAGACACTTCAGGAAAACATTAAAAAATAAATCATGTGGTGAATTCTCAACATGCAATTTTGTCAGAGAAAAATGATGAAATAGGTAAGTGACCTTTGACTCACCTTCTTCCTTTCAGGTGTCCTTAGTGTCCTTGCCTCACCACCTTCCTCCCTTTCCTTTCCACCTAACATCTGGTCCAGAGAAGTATGGTTTGAGATATCAGCTCGCATTTTTTAGTATTTATGGATGGGTGACATAATATAGTATGCTTTCATGAGGATGCATTCTATTGAAGAATGTTCCAATGCTAAAACCAAAGGAAAGAATCACTTGTGGAAGAATCCCAAAGCCCTTTGATAACTTTTTAAAAGCAATTTTTTTAAGCAGAAATTCTTAGATGCACTCTACATTTTAACTAGTATTTTTAAATTATAGATTTATAGAGGAAACAAAGGAAAAAACTGGATAATGCCCAAGAGTATGTCATCCCAGATATCTAATTCTCCATTCTGAAGTATCGCTTAATAAAATTTTATTTAATTTCTTATAAATATATGTTATATTCAAACATCATTTTTAAATTATAATAGTATATACTATACATGCTGTTTTGTACCTAATTTATCTCTCCTAATATATTCTATCAACAAAGGGCAACGTCATTGTCTTTAATAGCACTAATGGCTATGGCGTACCATTTTCTGGACGTACAATACTTTATTAAAGCAGTTCCTTCTTTCATGATGAATGTTTATGCTATTTCAAGGCTTTTTCTGTGACAAATAATAAAGCAATGCATCTTTGTACAGGTATCTTTGTATACATATGTGAGTACATTTGAATATTTTAATTTTTATTATTCTTTGATGCATGGATCAGTAAGATTTATGAGAACTGCTTTATTGTGCTTTTTAAAAATTTTTTCAAATGAATGAGGATTCAAACAAGTTATTATTATTGATTTCCAACATAATTGCTGGAGGTCAAAGAATGCCTGGATTTTATCATGCTGATTATTTGACATCAGTGGAGACTTGCTTACATACTTGTGTGTGACCCAGTGTAAAATAGTGTTAGTAAAGTTCTGTTTGTGCTTGAGAAGAAAGATATCTCAAGTTATTGTATTTGGAGATTGATATATGTCCATTAAAATATGTGTGTTTACTGAATTTTTCAAAACTTGGTTCTTTATTGATTTTTGTTATCTTGACCTAACAATCATTAAGAAATGTTAATTGAAATCACCCATTACGAAGGTTGTATTAGTCTGGTTTCTATATATATATACACCCATGCATACATACAGAGAAAGAAAGAGAGATATTACAAGGAATTGTCTCACATAATCTTGATGGCTGACAAGTTCCAAGATCTATAGTTGGCAATTTGGAGACTCAGGGGAATTGAGAGTGGAGTTATAGTATGAGTTCTATGACCTGAGAAGCTCGACAGTGGGTATAGTTTCAGTTGGAAGGCTGGCAACCTTGAGGAAAAGCCAGTTTCAGTTTGAGTCCAAAGGCAAGAACAAACCAAAGTCCCAGCTCAAAGGCAGTCAGGCAGGGGGAATTTGCCCTTATTTCAGGGACAGTGGTCAGCCTTTTTTTTCTACTCCAGTCTTAAACTAGGTGAATAAGGCCCACCCACATTATGGAGAGCAATCTGCTTTACTCAGTCTAACAACTCAAATGTTAATCTCATCCAGAAACACCCACATACACAC
Organism: Indri indri; assembly: GCA_004363605.1. NCBI lineage: Eukaryota > Metazoa > Chordata > Mammalia > Primates > Indriidae > Indri > Indri indri. The sequence continues at coordinate 19,231 of RJWJ010002137.1, forward strand.
AGCCAGAATAATGTTTGAACAAATATCTGGGTACCCAGTAATCCAGTCAAGTTGACCCATAAAATTAACCACCACAAAGATGTGTTTTAAAATATTTATCCCTGAACTTTTATTGATTTTTTTGTATGCATGTGTGGTTATTATATTAGGCTCACACAGTTTTAAATACTATCTTCTTGGTGAAAGGAAGATTTTTCCATGATGGAATAGACTTCTCAATCCCTAACAATGATTTTTTTGGTATTAAAGCCTACTTTGTATAAAATTAATACAAATACACCACCTTTCTTTTGGTTAATATTTGCCTAGTGATTTTCTTCTATTCTTTTATTTTCATTTCTCATGTCTTGATGCATTAGGTTTTTCTCTTGTTAACAGTATTTAGCTGAAATTTAATGAGTGAGTTATACCATTTATACTTATTGTGATTATTGATATATTGGGACTCGTTTCTATCAATTAGCTTTGTTGATGAATACATTCCATTTATTACCTAATAAGGTCAGTAGATTTCCCTCCAATTTTTTTTTTAATTATGTCCTTTTAATTTCAAAAATTTTCAGACATATCCCAAAGTATGGAGAATTATATTATAGATATCCACGTACATGTACTACAGGTATTGAAAAAAATGAGAAGCCACATGAGAAAGGGTATGATATCAGCAGACAACTACCTGGCTTCAAAATCTAGCTCTCTGTGAACTTGGGAAAGCTATTTAACCCTTTTTATACCTCAGTTGCCTGATCTGCAAAATGGGAGCTATAATAATTCTATCTTATAGAATTTATCATCAGGATTATATCAAGTAATATTTGTAAAGCATTCACAACAGTGACTGTTACATAATAAGTATTATATAGTTGTTTATTAAATATGCTATACTAATTAAATGTTATTTTGCCCTATTGATTAAGTTCTCTTAAAAATAGAAAAAAATAAATTCTATGGGAGCAGTGAAAACCCTACCCTATCCCCCACCTCCATCTTTTTGTTTCTTTTTTCCTCTCCAAAGGTAACCATTATCCTGAAGATGGTATGTATTTTTCCCATGTACATTTTTATACAGTAAATATCTATAAACAATATACACTACTGCTTTGGGTGCATTTAAAATGTACATAAACTACAGCTTTATCACTACACTGATTTTCATTTAGTGTTAATTGTTTATATGATTATTGCTAGCTTAGGTTTGTTTACCTTTTGACCAATTTCTTTGCTCATCTCATTTCTTGCATTCTTCCTTTTGTGTTGAAGATCCTTTTTCTTGAAACACGTCCTTTAAAAGTTCTTTCAGCAAAAAACTGAAGTGATTAAGTCCTTTCAGGTTTCAGATGTTATAAAGTTTCTTTATTTCACACTCTTGAATGATAGCTTTCTGATCTTACTTTTTTACCTCATCACTTTAAAAATATTATTTTACTTCCTTGTGTCTAGTTATTGCTTTTGAGAAATTTCTCACCAGGGTAAAGGCCATTCATTTATAGGAAATTTTTAGTTCTAGTTGTCTTTGAGATTTTTCCCTTTGTGTTTGGTATCTGTTTAGATTTTTCTATTTTTGTTTTTGTTTTTTGCGAGGTTTTTTGGTGAAAAAAACTAAGGTGTGTCTGTGCATGTGAAAACAATTAAGATCTATTCTTTTAGCAAATTTCAAGTATACAATATGGTATTGTTAACTACAGTCAACATAGGGGCATGTTTGCATGGGCTGTCACTGAAGTCTCAGGTCTCAAGTTGGGCTGTATGTTATGAGTTTTCTTCTCTCCAGGTTTCTTAGATTAGCCATTGTATGTCTTATTTCTCTCCACCATTTTTTGATTTTCCTAAGAAACAATAGCTGGCTGAGCTCAGTGGCTCATGCCTATATTGCTACCACTCTGGGAGGCCAAGGCGGGAGGATCACATGAGGTCAGGAGTTTGAGACCAGCCTGAGCAGGATCGAGACCTTGTCTCTACCAAAAATAGAGGAAATCAGCCAGGCATGGTGGTATGTGTCTGTAGTCCCAGCTACTCAGGAGGCTGACATAGGAAGATCCCTTGAGCCCAGGAGTTTGAGATTGCAGTGAGCTATGATGGTGCCACTGTACTCTACCCAGGGTGACAGAGTAAGACCCTGTCAAAAACAAAACAAAACAAAACAAAACAACAACAACAAAAAAACCAATAGCTAGTTCCCGCAAGCACAGTTGCACACTATCCCTCATTCAGTCCCATGTTCTCTGCTACCCTGCAAAGTCCCACAAGACTTAGGGATTTAATGTACTCCAAGTGACATACCAAGACTGGGCTGCTCCAGGGAAGGGGTATTTAAACAGCTCAGGGAATTCTGCTTTCTTGAAAAGTACTTCACACTCTGCCTGGTATCTACAAATGTGTATAACCGTGTACTCACTCTGAATGTTCTACATCACACCTACTGTCTAATTTTTACCACCCCTGGCAGCCTTAGCTCATAGCCTATGGTTGAGGATCAGTGCCAGGCCAAGCAGTGGCTTAGCTAGCACTCCCTACCCAATGTACTACATATAACTCAATGTAAATCGTATGCTTACAATGCAAATATAGCTTTAAGACATGTTCTTTAGCATTTTATGTATGTCCGTTTAAGTTAAGACCTTACAAATTTTCCCAACACTGTCCAGACTTATTTCCTACTTCTTTGAAAATGATTTCTTTTTTTTAAGTTCTTGTTCTACCTGTTTTATTTTATTGTTTTCGAAAGAACAAGACTGAAATATTTTTATGTAATGTTTACATAGAAATAACCCTCTAAGTCAATCAAAGTGTGTGTGTGTGTGTGTGTTTGTGTAGAAATATTTGATATTTGGTTTATTAGTTCCCTTTTATTACTTTGACAAAAAATCAACAGGTTACACTTGTATTCTTTTTCAGTAATTACAAACATAGGTGTGCTCATGGAGTGTGTGATGTTAAAAATTAAAACAAGTTATGCTCTTTATAAAGCTATCAATTTGTTTTTGTGAAATTAAGAATAATTTCAGAATATCTTTAAATCAATGTAAAGACATTTAACTGCTTTTCAATTAAATTAAGTACCTTTTTCTGTCTTGATAGTACTAAATCCTGCTCCCTGCCATTTTCTCAGAGAAAATTAGTAGCACAATACCAGGTTTACCAGCTCAAAAGGTTCAGTGTGTTACTTCTACTTGATCTCAAAGTCTTAACTCATTTTGGTAGACTTTACTGTCTTTGTTTCAACTAAACTTGTTACGATTTCAAAACAGTGGGGTTTAATAAGTTAATTATCACTTAATTCTCTGGTAGCACTACTCCTACTCATTTAGGAAACGATGTCATTTCCAGGCCTTAAGTTTCAAATCAAGGAGAAACTAAGCCAGACTGAATTCTTCACTGCTCTCTCTTGGGCACCTCACATTTTGGTCCAATCAAGAACACTTTAAGGCCAATACTTTAGGTCAGAATAAACACAAGGCATGGAACAATTGGGCTGCTATTTTAAAATCAGAAAGGAAGACCAAAAGAGCTACAAAAAGCTGAGATAACTGAAAACTTGTCATCAGTAGCAACTCTGTTCCTGTATCATTCCATTACACCAGAAAGCCAACACTTGTGCTATGTACGAAATTCAAAATAGAATGGATCTTTGTTATCCATGCATCGTTTCCAGGTTTTGACTCCAACTTACTCAACCAGATCCAACTTGTACCCTATAGTATAACCTGACCATGTTTCTGCAGCTTCTTAATTATGGTTCAATTTTCTATTTATGGTTTTAATTCTTCAGACACTTCTAGATAGTCTTATTGATCACAATTCATTCTGAGCCCCTTGATTTGCTATTCCTAGAATCCAGTCTTTTTTGCTGAAACTCTGTATCTTAGGAAAAACCCGTATGTATGGCTGGCATCTCCTTTTGTTTTTCTCTAGCACCAAGGTTGATGTTGGGCCATCAATTCTGTCTTTGTAATCACATATAACCTGTGATTTGAACCCTGTTACTCATCAAAAACTTGCAAACACTCCCATATGTCATCATTCAACTTCTCTTCCTATTCTGCTAATTCACTTTCTTATCTTCTAACAGCTTTCCAATCGGACCTTGCTATTCTCCCGTTCTAGCAGGAAGCTTCATTCAAAGTTGTAGATGAGACTCCTTTTTTAACTGCTGTGATTGATCTAATCAAAACTTCATTAAACTTTAGAAAATTACAACTGAATGCGTTACCTTGGTATCGTTAAAACTACTTTAATTATTGCCAAAATAAATCTTGGGGTGGAGGTGGGGAGAAGAGTGCTTTTCCAAAGAGTATCATTACTTTGTTTTGTTTTGTTTTTAAAAAAAAGCATTTTGGGGGAGGTGGTAGAAGAAAGGGAACAACTGGGTCTTCAACGAAAAATGAGTAAAACAAACCAACATTACTTAAACCTACAATTATAAGAACTCCTGAAGAACATGTACACTGGCTTTAAACTACAGTATTGCTTCACATAACTCCTGTCTCTGATAGCATAGTTTTTTAACCGAAAGAAGACCACCCTTCTGTCAGATGGGTCCCTGTATTCTACGAGAGGCTTTAGAGATTGGTGATTTTGCATCAGCAGTTTACAGTAACTAGAAAAGAATTATTGCTTCCTTAACTTTGTGGCTCTATCTGTTGAGAGAAAAAATAGCTAAAAAAAATCAAAGCCAGATGGTTCTAGAGGAAATGCCTCTAATGTTTAGGCTGTTGTTAAGACACCCTGGGGGGAGCTCTTTTATGGCTGGTCACTGTGGCCCTGCTTTCCTGGCCCATCTGCTCCCTAGATCTTGTGTAAGAGCTCTCGTGGCCTCTGTTAACTTTAACTGAACAGCAAGGTACGTTCTTCTGTCTCCCTAGTGCCTAACTAAAAAAAAAAAAAATCCTTTAGGGCATAAATGAGGAAAGAATAGAAAATCTATATGCTCATAGACTAATAATTCCTCAGCTAATAGAGAAGGGAAAAATTTGAGACAAATTGATACATTATTTTTAAATCATCAGAACTCTCTTCTATTTCTTTACAAGAAGTGACCTGTTGGAAATGAGAAACCTATGAAAGTTGTGAAAATTAATTTCCTTCTTCAGGAACCTCCAAGAACCATCCTTTATAATTTTACTTAGCCACTTGCATTAGAGTGACAGCCTGTATATGATCCACAGATTCCTTCATTCCAATGAGGTTAGCAGACAGCCTTGTTAAGAAAATGACCCTGTCTGGTAAATCCAGTGGCATATTGGTGGACCAGCTCTCTGAGGTGGGGGAAGCCCTGATTTAACTTAAGTCCTGTTTAAAGCTACCAAGGGTTTAAGAAGAAGCTTGTGAAATTCCTAAATAATTAAAATTCTGCTCTCAGAGCCTCATTTTAGTGAGCTCCAGCTGACCTCTGGACATGTTGCAAAAAACTGGCACAGTTATGGATTATAGCAGGCCCGTTTTGAGATAGAATGAATTTCTTGCAAAACCATAATGGAAAGGGATCTAATACATACAAAAAGCATGACATTCCCTGAAATGGTCTTACAAACACATACAAAAAAGGGGTTTAGTTCAAAAGATTTTTACTGCTTTTCGTAAACTAGTAAGAATGTTGTTGGATTGTTTTATATAGGAATTTTTCTATATAATTTCGGTATTTGAGATAGCTTAAAAGACTGTTTCAAAATTAGAACACAGGGATACAAGATAAAAATGCACTAAATTGTACTACTGTACAGTAATAAACATTATAATAGGAAACTAGGTTATCTCAACATTTAAATAATTCTCTGTCCCTGCAAATTTAGCTCTTGATCATATTGGTGATGTTCCTACTTGTAATGAACTTGAGAATAAATGGGTAGATAGCTAGGCGCATTTGGAGGTATTGGCATTAGATCGATTGCCAAAAGAAATGTCAGAATTGACAAGACATGCAAACCATGAAGCACCTGAAAGTTTTCAGAACAGAAGTGTCTGATTCTAGAGGTTATGGGCTTGCCAAATTCCATGAAAATTATCTTCCATGTATTAGTAAGCAAAACAAAAACAAAAACAAGGGCAGTATTTTTAATGCTATCATGCTGTGTTAAAAAATCTAGGACCTTCTCTAGAGTACAACTCATATTAAAAATAATTGAAATGTGATTAAATAATTAACAAGCGGTGGGTAGATTTTACTTGCTCATGTCATTTCTCATCTTCCTGTGATTTAAAAGGTGTTTATTTTATCATTTGAAGATATATCATATCATCAGAAATATTAAAAAGTATGTGACTTGGAATAATTTGGGAAGTTTTATTTGAAATCAATGTAAAGCAAAAGAAATCGATTTTGGTATAAATCAACTTGAGAGATTTTTGGAATGAGTTCTTTATAAATTGAATATTAAAATATATTTTATAAACTTGTGATACATAGCTATCTATACATCTTTATCTACATCTATATAGATATAGCTATACATGCGTATGTATTTTTTTCTTTTCATTAACTCAGTAAAATCACCTTTCTTCTAAAACAATCAATGGCTGGAATAGGAAAATTGTCCTCTGGGCTGACATCACAGATGCTTAGGCAGTTTTTTTTTTTTTTTAACCTCTCTGTATCTTAATTACTTCATCTGTAAATAAGTATTATAATTATAGTACCTACTGCATATGGCTGCCATAAGGATGAAATGAGTTAATATATACTTTGTATAACAAATATATAACAAAAATAGTGCCATATTAAAAATACTTTTCTGGAATTTGTTTTTCTGACTTAATACATTTCATTCATTTTTCCTGTCAGCATCATTCTATGTAAAATCTGCCATATGTTACCTACTTTATCTATTTTTTCAAATATTTCCTATTATAAACATTTCTGAAATGATCAATATAATGATCAATATAACTTAAATATTATGTACAAGTTCTAATAGTTACTTTATAACTAGAGAAAACCATTAATTTATAATTTTTTTAAATGCTGTTAATAAAGAGAGCATTTATTTAACAGTTAATACTACACTTGCATTGTAACTAAAAATTTAAGGTTTATAATATATTTACTATTACCAAGAAATAAAAATCCAATATTCCAATTACAGTCACTTGGATGTGTTTGACAGAGTTAAATACACAATGTTTGTTATACAGTATGGAGAGTCACGTTTCCTGTTTCATGGAAAAGTGATCCACACCATATTGAACACTTTCGTAACTGATCCATGGGTATACAAATAGAGTGAGTAAAACTAGTGTCTATTTTGGATAACTTCTACTTTTGCCAGAGGCAATATTAATGAGACAGTACATCTCCCTCCTCCCCCAAATCTTATGGTTCTACTTCATTTGGAATAAATTATGGCAGAGTTTTAAAGTTATTGTGACGCCTAGGAGGACTTCTAATTTGGGATTCTTGGAGACCAGGTTTCTGTTCTTCCTGCAAATTACTGAGATGATTATTTGGTGGGAAGTCATCTATTAATATTTAGTGGCAATATGTGCTGAATGGTTGTGTAAAGTAAAACTAGTAAAACATTGAGGATGAAAAGTATTCAAAAAAGGAAGATTGTCAAAAAGTGTCTGTTTTCAACAAGGGTAATAGAAACTAGCATGTGCATATATCTAAGGCAATAACATACAGAACTTCTTTGTGGTTTCACAGGAATAGGTGGCAACCCAATCTCAGCATGATAGCAATTATGTATAAAGAATAATGCATTCTCAACTTCAGTGTGATAGTGTTTATATTTTTAGGTACAGTGTGATTTTTAACTTTGGTTGGTAATTAAAATTAAGGTAGGTGCATGAATAATTCATGGTGAATGAAAATGGCTTACATATAAAAATGACATTACTAGTCAGGTATTTAGAAATTAAAAATTTGTTCTGTACTTTCAAATATTCATTACCTCCAATGAAAAGTGTTAAAGAGCACACTTTTTAAAGCAAATGTAAGTCTATCTCTTGAAACATTTCAGTGTGGTTCGAATTCATTAATTCATTTACTTCTAGAGGCTTCTAATGGAGAAATCATTATCGACACCCAGATCAAAATGGAATTCTGAGATAATTTGATTTATGCCAACATTAAGAAGAATTTTGGAAAATATTTGTAGTTATTTTGATGTTCATTAATCAGTTTTAACTGAGGGTAACTTCATATTTCTTTGTAACATTAAAGAATCTTTGAGTTAAATTTTAAATCTTGAATACAGTGGATTTAACCATTTAGCATAAGTATAGCTATATTTAAGGTAGTCTTATTAGTTGAAATATAAAATTTAAAGCAGAAGACATGCTGCCAAGGCTCATCATTTTATAGTTACCTTGTGAAAGATCATAGAATACTGCAGGCAAATCGAGGATTCTTCCCATGTGTCCTGATTCTACCTGCCAGGTCTTCCTCCAAAACCTGACTTCCTCACTGCATTTCATGTTTAAGTGGAGCACTGTTCTAGCTACAAGCCACAAGAGCCTACCTGCAGCCCCTGCAAAACATTAATCGTATAATCTTATTTAGTGTCCTTGTATCACATTATCCTACTAATCCTGCTAAGCATAGTTTAGTGTCTGAAATCCTCTTGAATGAGGCCTTTGTTAATAATTTTCCATGGTAACTTACTTGATCTTGGATCTGGGAAATATATTCTTCTCATTTGGGATATTTAGTTCTGTAAATCTATGATGTGTTGACTAATTCCTGGCTCATTAGCTACAGTGAACTATGCACACATCTAAACAAAATTAATAAGGCTTAAGAATATTCTCTTGCCTGCATATCATATATCATGATTTAAATAACACTAAGCCTATTTATAAAAATTAGACTATAATAACACTATTAAATACATAAATTTAATTTTCCTATTTATTATTAAAAGGAACCCTAAAAAGGTACAACACAGATTAAGTTGCAATGTATATCTTTATTAAAATAGAAAGAAATTTTTGAGTCACAAGATAGAAAAATGTCAAAATTTGTCATATGGAAATAGTATCATAGTATTATATTGATCTTTTGAGACAATTGTTTTTGTAACTGAGATACAAAATTCCCCATAAGCCAGTAATAAATTGTGACAATATGAAAAAAATCTAAGTTCACAGAAAAAAATCCCTTGCATTTAAGCAGAAATAATCTCTACTACTTAATGTTGATTAATTCTCCAATTTTTCAGTTTATTTGAATTATAATATTAGATACCAAATTAGTCATGGAAAATATTTAGTTCAAAATTAAACAAAGCTTATTTCCTCTGGTAAAATAAGTTGTGTTATAAACTTATTCTTGAATCAGTTGTTTGGAAACTGTACTAGATTTTCCCATAATAATAATGCCACAAGTACTAGTAATGTATACAGCAATCTTTGTAATTGCATGATCCATGTCTAATAAACCTCAACAGCCAAGATCTGACTCACTTTGACCCTAAATAAGTTGACAGAGAGTTGGAGAAGTGGAAGAAAACAGTCAATGGAGGTGAGAAGATCTGGAAACTAAATACCTCTAAAATCAGAAACCAGGGAAAGCTCTTAGAGTGTGGATTTCTGGAAGAAAGGTAAAATTCACAAGTGACTTGTAATCTTTATGTTCACAGAATAAAGACTGTCTATCAGCTCATTATATAAAATTACAGTAGTAGTTCTGTTGTTTAGCAAATGTTCACACTTTTCATTAGCAGAATTATACTTTCCTGTTCCTTAACTTTCAGTAGGGCCCAATAAGATGTTTACACATGCGACACAAAGAAGGTCTTAAAATGTGCTTGGCAACTGAACTTATCTTCTTACCTTTCTGGTTTCTTCATGAAAAGAAAATAATTTTGTTAGCTGTTCGTTTAAAGAAGACATATTGGAGCAGATTAAGATAAAACCAAGCCCACCTAAGACCAGTTTAGAAGAGTCAAACCCCAGTGTATCTGTGGTTGCAAAGGCAAAAAAATACATGTTTACTGTAAAGTGCCATCAAGCTCTGGGATGGGTGATTATGTAGCATTATTGTGGCATTTGCCTACTGTTATAATTTTTAACTCAACGATTAAATTAGTTATGCCAAATAAAACAATTGGTACAGAAAGCATAAGCCTATATAGAAGAATTCATAGTAACTAACATTAACAAGAACAGTGATGATGATGTTGGTAGCAACTACAATGAAAATTGAAGGTTTTTCTTGTCTTGTCTCATTTTATATAGAAGACACAATTTACATTGTGAATTGGAATGCCTAAAACTTTAGCATTGCTCATTTGAAAAAGCCATATTTGCATATAAATTGGACCCTGCATTTCCCACTCAAATTACTTAAGCCATTTCTTTATGGGATTGAGCTACTTCCACATGTAGACATGGGAATAAACTCTGTCCCACTGTGAAAAGATTTGGTTTTCTGAATGAAATAGAAATGACAACAAAGACAGACCTCCTCAACATTGATGCCTTTGTGAATCTGTTATCAATGTTATGGTCTTTATAATTTTGGTTGGGCAGTCCTTACCTCTTCAAAACAGGAGAATGTCTATCCTTGATACATCCTTTCACCAGCATATAACATTATTTTTTAAGTTTTATAAGAGGATAGAGGTAATTCCATCTATTTGTCCTCTACTGAGGGAGAAAAAAGAGACAGAGAGAAAGTGAGAGGAAAAAGGAGAGAGAGGGAGAGAGAGAGAAAGAAAGAAAAAAGAAAGAAAGAAAGAAAGAAAGAAAGAAAGAAAGAAAGAAAGAAAGAAAGAAAGAAAGAAAGAAAGAAAGAAAAGAAAGAAAAGAAAAAAGAAAAGAAAAGAAAAGAAATAGAGACAAGAAAATAAATGATGGATTTCACCTAGAGTTACAGAATCTTCAATGACAAGGGATTATTTTTGCATCTTAAAATACAATATAATTTACTGGTGAGGTGGAAGGAAGAGGTTTAGTCATGTCCTAAGCAGAGGAAAAAGAATGTTCAGAACTATGGGTTTCTGTGTCCCACTGAAAAATGGAGAAAAACGTGATAAAATTAGAGCATAGGTTTCAGTATGGGTGTATCAAACAAGAGGCATAGGACTGTGGGGGTGGGGAAAGAGAAGGGTCACTGGTGATGAAAGATTAAAGTGGAAATACAAAATAAATATCTTATAATTAGACATTTATCAATGAATATATAGTTTTTAGAGAGGCAAGTGAAATTTGATTGCATTTGGTTTTTAGACACAAAATGTTTGTGTTAGTATGGAAAAAAGATAATGGTGGGGAGAACACAGAGACCAGGTGTGGAAACAGAGACCTGTTAAAAAATAAGAGACTTCCATCTTAATTGCATTATCTTGAATGACAAAGGGGACACAAGCTATCAAAATCTATGGGCATCAGGAAAAGCATTTCTCAGGGAAAAATTCAAAGCCTGAAATGCCTACATGAAACAGACAGAAAGATCACAAATTAACAGCTAATGTCACATCTCAAAGAAGTAGAAAAGGAAGAGCAAACCAATCCCAAAGCCAGCAAAAGAAAAGAAACAATGAAGGTCAGAGCAGAACTAAATGAAATGGAAAACAAACAAAAAATACAGAAGATCGACAAAACAAAAAGTTGGTGCTTTGAAAAGACAAACAAAATTGACAGACCCCTTGCTAGATTAAGGAATAGAACAGAAAGGACCTAAATAAGCTCCATCAGAAATGGAAAGGAGACATCACAACTGATACTACAGAAATAAAAAACAGCATCCATGAATAATATGAAAATCTCTATTTATGTGAACTGCAAAACATAGAGGAAATGGACAAATTCCAGGAAACATACAACCTCCTAAGACTCAGTCAGGAAGAAATAGAACTCCTGAACAGACCAATAATGAGCAGCAAGATCAAAGCAGTAATAAAAAAATCTTCCATCAAAAAAAAGCTGAGGCCAGATGGATTCACAGCCAAATTCTACCAGACATACAAAGAAGAGCTTGTAGCCATACCACAGAAATTATTCCATAATACTGAGAGGGAGGGAATTTTCCCCAACTCATTCTGTGAAACCTGGATCACTTTGATACCAAAGCCAGGAAAGGGCACAAAAACAAAAAAAAAGAAAACTACAGACCAATATCCCTTATGAATATAGATGCAAAAATCCTCAATAAAATACTAGCAAACCAAATTCAGCAGCCCACCAAAAAAATAAATAAATAAATAAAAATAATAATAATAATCCACCAGGACCAAGTGGGCTTCATTCCAGGGATACAAAGATCATTCAACATATGCAAATCTGTAAATGTAATTCACCACATAAACAGAAGCAAAAACAAAGACCACATGATCATCTCAATAGATGCAGAAGAAGCATTTGACAAAATTTAGCACCCTTTCATGATAAAAAACCCTCAAAAAACTAGGCATAGAGGAAAAGGCACAGAAGTACCATATCTCAAAATTGTAAAAGCCATATATGACAAACCCACAGCCAGCATTATACTGAATGGGGAAAAGTTGAAATCATTCTACTCAGAACTGGAACAAGACAAGGATACCCATTGCCACCTCTTCAATTCAACATAGTGCTGAAAGTGCTATCCAGAGCAATCTGGCAAGAGAAAAAAATTATGGGTGTCCAATTCAAGAAAGAGGGGGTCAAACTACTGCTTTTTGCTGGTGATATAATCTTATATCTAGAAAACCCCAAAGATTCCACCAAGAGACTCTGGGAACTGATAATTAAATTCAACAAACTCTCAGGTTACAAAATCAATGTGGACAAATCAGTAATATTTCTTTAAAACAATAAAAGTCAAGCCGAGAGTCAAATCAAAGACTCAATACCATTCACAATAGCTATAAAGAAAATAAAAGACCTAGGAATATACTTAACCATGGAGATGAAAAATCTCTACAAGAATAACTATGAAACACTGAGAAAAGAAACTGCAGAGGACACAAACGAGGGGAAAAAGGTATCATGCTCACGGATTGGCAGAATCAGCATTGTCAAAATGTACATACCACCCAAAGTGATTTACAGATTGAATGCAATCCCCACCAAAATAGCAATGACATACTTCACAAATCTAGAAGAACTAATTCTACAGTTTGGTTGGAACCAGAGATGAGCCTGAATAGCCAAAGCAATCTTAAGCAAAAAGAACAAATCTGGAGGCATCATATTACCAGATGTCAAACTATACTACAAGGCTGTAGTAACCAAAACAGCATGGTATTGGCACAAAAATAGAGACATAGACAAATGGAACAGCACAGAGAACCCAGATATAAAACCACCTACTGATAGCCAACTGATCTTTGATAAAGCAGACAAGAACATACACTGAGGAAAAGAAGCCCTATTAATAAATGGTGCTGAGAAAATTGGATAGTCACACACAGAAGAATGAAACAGGATACCTAACTCTTACCACTCACAAAAAATTAATTCAAGGTATGTAAAAGACTTAAATATAAAGCATGAAACCATAAGAATTCTACAGGAAAAATATAGGAAATACTCTTCTATATATCTGCCTAGGCAAAGAATTTGTGAACAAGATCCCAGTGGCAATAACAGCAACAACAATAATAAGTAAATGGCATTTGATTAAACTAAAAAGCTTCTGGACAGCTAAGGACATAATCAACAGAACAAATAGATAACCGATAGAATGGGAGAAGATATTAGCAAGCTATACATCCAACAAAGGTCAAATAACCAGAATCTACAAAGAACTTAAGCAAATCAGCAAACAAACAAAAACCAATTAAAAAGTAGGCAAAAGACACAAGCAGAAGCTTTTCAAAAGAAGATAGACAAAAGGCCAATAAACATCTGAAAAATGCTCAACATCACTGATCATCAGGCAAATGCAAATTAAAACCACAATGAGATATCACCTTACCCCAGTTGGAATGGCTTTTGTTAAAAAGTCCAAAAACTATAGATGCTGGAGTGGATGCAGAAAAAAAAGGAATGCTTATACTCTGTTGGTGAGCCTGCAAATTAGTACAATCTCTATGAAAAACAGTTTGGAGATTCCTCAAAGTACTAAAAGTATACCTACCATTCAATCTAGCAATCCCACTACTGGGTATCTACCCAAAGGGAAGGAAGTCTTTCTACCAAAAGACACCTGCACTGAAAAGTTTATTGCAGCACAATTCACAATTACAAAGATGTGGAATCAACCCAAATGCCCATCAATTCATGAGTGGGTTAATAAAACATGGTATCTGTATACCATGGAGTACTACTAAGCCTCAGAAAAGATAAATCAATGCCTGTTGCCACGATTTGAATGGAACTGGAGACTATTCTCCTAAGCAAAGTATTTAAAAAATGGAAAAACAAACACCACATGTACTTATTATTAAATTGGATCTAACTGATGAGTACACATGTGCACAGAAAGGAAGTAAAACTCAGTGGAAATCAAGCAGGGGGTGGGGGTTGAGGCAGAAGGGAGAGGCAAAAATCTATTTAATGGATATAATGAACACTATTGGGTGATGGACACAATTATAGCTGTGACTCAAGCATTACAAAAGTGATCCACGTAACCAAAAGCATTTATATCCCCTTAATATTTTGAAGTAAATTAAAGAAAGAAAGAAAAGAAAAATAAAGAAAAGAAGAGACATTTTAATATTTCAGGGGAGATATGGAACTTTGAAATTCAAGTTGAAGCTGTGAAGATGAAGAAGATGGATGAATTTGAGACATCCCAGAAGACAATGGAATTTTTTTTTTTTTTTTCTGAGACAGTCTCGTTCTGTCACCTGGGCTATAGTACCATGGTATCAGCCTAGCTCACAGCAACCTCAGACACCAAACACCTGGGCTCAAGCAATCCTCCTGCCTAAGCCTCCTGAGTATCTGTGACTACAGGCCCTGCACCTGGCTAATAGAGACAGGTATCATTCTTGCTCGGGCTGGTCTTGAACTCCTGATCTGAAGAGATCTTCTCGCCACAGCCTCCCAGAGTGCTAGGATTACAGGCACGGACCACTGCACCTAGCCAAAGACAATGGAAATTTTAGGACTTAGTAGCTTCAAGGTTTAGCCTGCTCCCTTTTCTGTGGTCTCCACTCCAATTTTAATATCTAAGCTCAGATTCCTGCCCTGTGTGTGTGATTCTCCAATACCTTAATGAAAAAGAAAAATGTGGTGATCAAATCTGAGAGGGGCTAAAGTTATTTTTTTATTTTATAAGCATTTTGCAATCCTGGTTCCACTAGACCTTATTTAACTTACAAACCATTTTAAAAGCTTTGGCAACAAAAATGTTGAGAAGCAAATAGATGCCAATTTCACATGAATTTGCTCCATCCATTGGCATAAGCTCAAGAGATTTTACTTAAAAGTACTGTTAGCCGATTCATTATTGAATATAATTAAAAAAATAAATTGCATCTTTTAAAAATGTAAAATTAACTTAGTATAGACTTTTCTATTTTAATTCAGACTGTTTCTCAACTCAATTTTTTTAATACTGAAGACAATGCAATATAGAAAGTTGTATTATTGTTCACCAATTAACAGGTATGGAAGATACACCTCAGAAGGAAAAGTACTACATCCTACCAAGTATAGTTCTGAGAGTGCTTTATTATTGCATTGTTAATCATATGCAAATATGTATTAGAACTGTTGATACATTCATCTTCATAATGTCTTTTCAGCTTGTTAAAGTGAAGTTTAAGAAGGTCCTGGAGGAGTAATAGGCTGCATGTAATGGACTAGGGAGTGAAAACTTTGGTTCTATATGCTTAATTAGTTTCTAATGTCTCTGTAATCTCATCATGAGTCTCTAACAGAAAATAATATTGACCATACACATGGCACAAGTGGGTGCTGGTGTTTTAGATCATTCTCAAGGGGCTCACTAAATTATTTACTAAGCCTAATGTACTACTAATTCAAATTAAACTTCACCTCCAGTGTAATTGTAAATTCAATGAGTAAATAGTGCCCCATGAACATCATAGGCTTATTGTTAGAATTAAATGAAATGAAGCGCCTGGCACAGTGTCTCTGAGGAAATAATCTGACACCTTACCCTGCTCCATTTAAAGAATAAGGGCTCACATCATACTTCATATCAGGGAAAGAGAAAACATACTTTGCCCCCTAAGATAAACAACAATGATGACAGCAGAAACCAGACTCATTCTATCTAGCTCTAGTCCACAAATTAAACCAAACCTTGAACTTTTCTTGTATGTTACTGACTTCCTAACAAAAATAACTTTATCTTGGCCTTTACAATGTTGCTGTTTAGAGATACGTGGCAAGCTGCTCATTTGATAATCACCTAAGAAACTTATCAGTTTTCTATCATGAACAATCACTACACATTTGATAAATTAAACATCTAATCTCTCCTTAATTTTAGGAGAAATTTCTGCTAAAACCTGTACTCCAATGAAAACTTTTCTGAAAATGAATATGTTTTCTTTTCCGAATGATTTTGTCTCTGAGTCTACCATTTACACTTGATCTTTAAGAAGTCCTCAATAAATTGTTGTTATTATTACTGCTGTTATTATTATGACAGTCATTTTTACAGTATATAAATATACATAGATTCACAAATATACTCTCTATGAAGACCTTTTAAGCTGCAAGTATTCTGTTGGCCTTACCAGAACTATGAAACATTCCATAAAAAGTGACTTCAATTACTCTTGTTTTGTAAAGCAGCGATGTGTTTCCGCAAAGGTTCATCTGAGCATGTATTCTTATGTCTACTCCATCAAAGCATGTGAAGGAATACTGTTATCACATAAAACCACACTAAGCTGAAATACTGGGGAAATATTCCTGAGAATTTTGTATATCTGTCTATCATCTATTGCATATTTATTTACCAAGCATTCTGTGTGAGTAAAAAGTACAAATTGTGTCAACCAGTCTTAATGGACTGTTCTTATAGCAGAGACTGACCACTCGCAATATGTATGACCTTCTGTTCTGGACACATTGTTTTCTGTAGATATACTGACCACTTTAAACACCTTGATGATTCTTGATACAGTCAGGTAGCCCAGAGCAACCGTAACAGATAAGACATAATGACTGATCCATATGAGTTACCCTGGAAACTGAAAACTGTAAAAAACAAACCAATCTGCACAGACAGACTATTCCAACCAGGAGAACCTGGCCTGCCCTACGTTCTTGTAGGGATGAGGGAGGTAGCTAAGTAGAGATTTCAAATAATCTCTAAGTGAAGTAAATTCTTTTATATATATAGAAAAAGTGTATGCTTTCTCAAGCTTAGATTGGGCATGGTTTCATATAATCAATTCCAATGAACACTCAGATACCACTGATGTGGTGAAAACTATGCCTGTTAACTTATCAATGCCGTCTCTAGCTAATGAAGGATAAGCAATAATTGTTTTTAAATTTTCATGTATGTCTCTTAGTGCTTATTTATCTTTAAAAAATTCAATCAGCAAATGTTTATGATGAATACTATTAATGTGTCCCCTCTTTAGAACTGCATACAGAGAAAACTACATGTAAGAAATGTCTTTGGTAGTAAGTCTTTCATAAGGACAAATTTGGACAGAAATGATTTATATTGTCTAAAACTTATATTTAGTAAAAATAACACTACCCTCCTAGTAATTTTATCATTGAACTAATTAATTATTGTATCTGAGATTAATGAGATTGTTTTTGCAATGAATTATTTGAATAAATAAAATTCATTAATATTTTAGTAGTAGCAATTAAGAGCTGTTAAAATGGTGTACATTTTGCTGAGTACTACAAATTTCTAAATATTACAGCTAGTCATATTCATTCGTAATGATGTTCAAAAACAGTTTATTGAGCATGTACTGCACATTTGGAACTTGGAGATCAATATGTTGATGGACAATATATGAAAATTTTCTCTGACATAAAATATGTAATCCACTTTCAAAAACAAGCTGCGAATTGTGAAATACAATTGTAAAATACAAGCGTCATATGAAAACATTTTTAATGGTTCTCTAAACTCTCCTTAAACTGTCATTCAAATCTCTTAATAATCTAACACTCATAATTTTTATCCTATCCACTGTTTTCTACTTTACTTTGAAACCAAATATTTTATTTCACAATTTACACAATATTTTATACTCCTCCACATTAATTTATTCATGCCAGAGGAAGTAAACATGTATAAAAAAAAGATGCGGAAGGTCACAGAAAAAGTGGGTCAGGAGCTGAATCCTGAAAGGAGAATGGAACTCCAACCGATTGCAAAAACGTCTTGACTGTTAGGCAAAGGAGCTTGGAATTGATTTGATGGACACCTTAGAACCTCGATATTTTCTCTTTCGGTCTTGCTTTCTTTGTGAAAGCTATTTCTCAGTTTCCAGGTGTGGGGATCTTGGTTACTTTGTTACTTTGGTTCAGAAGTCATTCTTAAATTAAAAAGGAGGTGCAATCCAGCACTTAGTAGATGGAATATGAACAAGAAACAGCAAGGGCTGTTTATTTTCCACTTTTGTAGAGCTAAGTGAAAAACTTCAGTTTTAAGAAATTCTCTTTTTTCCTTAGGCTAAAATTCAGCTTTAAGTTTTAGAGGTAAGTAGAAAATCAAGCATCACTTCCCCTCTTGCTACAAACAAAAGAAAACAAACCTTGTAGCCAGGACAGCAGGAACCTGGCTTTGTAAAATTGTAATCAAAGCTGCTCTGTTGATCAGCCAGCAATGGATCTCAAGTGGTAATCTGGGAGCATGCCACCACCATGATGCTTTCAATCCTAGTTAGCAAATACCCCCTTCTAAGATGAAATCTGTCTCCTATGAGTAACCATGAGGGCCATAAGGTCGATAAACCCAAATGAAAGCATGTTTTCTTATCCAAATCCCATCATAATTTAGACACATTTTAGAAACAAATACTGCTTAATACTACCAACTTTTTAACTAAATACAAATAGGTATAGCTATAGGTTCAAAAGTTATATGTGTTCTTGGATATGTATACCAATACAAAATATATCATGGTATGCTATTCATCTTTTGAAAGGTAAAATGAATATACAATTACAATTGTATATTGAACTCTACAATTAATTCTTTGGAGGTATACAGAGAAATACAGAGACATACAACTAAATCTTCTGGCAAGAATATGAAGAAATAACAAAAATGTGAAGAAAAATAAAAAAACTGTAGCAATATATTAATAATAAGGATCATATTTGCTTTATTTTTCATCTTTCTAAAAAACCAATAAGTTACCATTTGAGTATCTGAAAACGTGATACTAATTTCCCTAATTATGTAGTACTTCAAATTTTCTTCCAAGGTTTTCATAGAATTTAATATAGCTACAGTTAAACTTAGCTGAGGAAAACTGTTTTAAGTGAAAATTTGTTTAGCAAATATTACTTTTAGGGCAATTTTTTATTATAATCTGTTTAATCACATTAAAAAGTTGAAATTTTTAATAATGAAAATTCCTCTAAAAGAAGCATCTCAAGTATATCTTATATCCAAAATGCTACTACTTTTCTCCTCCCTCTCAAAGAAATAAAATTCAATCATGACAATCAAGACTTTTTAAATATATACTCTTGGGACTTGCATAAAAATTTAAGGAAAATAACTAAATTTCTATATTTAAAAAGTTATTAGTTTTATAACCTATTATTATATATAGGAGACATTGAAAAAGTAGTCTTTACTGTTTTTACCTTTCCTTTTATGTGATGGAGTTTAAAAAGATGAAAGAGAACCTTTTGTGTTTACATCTGGAGAATAAAAGCAGCTCAGTATGAGAAAAGGACATTCCATGAAATACTATGTCAGAAACTTTCTCAGTTAGAATTCCAGAAATAGCAACATGTTAAACAGATAATTAAAATGTCTTCAAGGTTTAAACCACAGGGACTTAGGGTTTTAATCATGTAGTGTATATTCATCAGAAGTTTTTGCTTTTATCTTGATCAGATTTTTGATGCTGTCTTTGGGGGAAGAAAAGACCAAGCTCTGTGCTTCTGAAATTCTTTGGTTTGATAGGATCTGATATTAACATGCTTAACTCAAAATGGGTATCGTTTTATTAGATGGCTGGCAGAAGCCTTCCGCAATGCTGTCTTGCAGAAACATAATGGACTTTTCCATTTCTGATGAAATCGGAAAGCTGTGGGAACTTCTGTGTCATGGCATAAGAATTGCGTTACCCATGGTGCAAGATTTTTTTTTTTTTTTCAGCGAAGGAGTCAAACAAAAGGTTGTAGCTAATCACAACTTTAATGTAAACAGTTTTTATCCAAATATCTTTAATGTAATGCAAATATAAGAGTGTAAGTTTGGCAGCAAGGTATTTATTAGATCAAAGAGGAAATATCTAAATATGTATTGGAACATTTATATCATTAAAGATGTACAGCTTAGAAATTCACCCATTTCTGTCTCCTGGCATATGTAGCATTATGTTTTTTTGTACTTCACTTTCTACATCTGAAAAATACACTGAAAATGTACTTGATAACTGTGGGTATAAAAATTAGTGAACAAGAATATTGTCATATATCAGCACACTATTAGTTTCCCATTAAAATATGTGTTTCCTAAGGTTAAATCGAAATACAGTAGTGTACTACTTTAATAACGATTAAAAAACGTAAGGTCATTAATTATTTTTCCATATTAATTCTCATATCAATCCTTTATTACATTAAGCAAAAGACATATGTGGGTCGAGATTATTGTATCCCTTAATATCTTAGATGAAAACAAAACAGATATCTCTCCAAGTCACAGTGAAGTAAGCCATTATAAATAATATTTAAATATTTCTTAGTATTCTTGCTAAGAAAAGAGAATTAAAATCATTATATAACAAGGTATTTCAGGCAATTGAAGCATTTCAAAACTCTCCGTATTTCACAGAGAATAAAGAATTTAACTTGTCTCTCTTGTTTGTTACATTGAATGAGAGAGTGAGAGGATAGAGAAATCATATCAGTGGGAGTGTCTTTCACAAATGAATTTTAAGTAATAAAATTTCAGATGCTGTTTATATTTTCGTTTAATTGCTTGAATATACATGTAGGTAGAGAAAATGCTAACTCGTGCATATTAGACAGGGTATTTGATAGCAAAGCAAAATATCTTTGAGTTATAAAGAGAATTTGTAATGTCAATTAAATGAAGAAAATATAAGTGAACCTTTAAAACATCATTCATAATGAAAACTTATTTTTAAAATGTAATAATGGGGTCAAATATAAAACTTTCTAAAAGTATTATTTAATAATATATATGATATATAGCATATAAATTTATGCTATATAAATATCTAGTATGAAAATATGTGAGTAGAATTGAACTTTTGATGAGAATTAGTTTATCTTGAACTTTTAAAATTGTCTAAATACACAAAGTAACAGATTTGTCCATTAATGACATTATATTTGAGGTTCAGTTTCTAATCTTACCAATAATGAAGGTGAGGCAGAGTAAAATTTAGGTTTCATTTATAGACATTATCAAAACTGAGATTCCCAGCTGTCACACCAAAAGCATCAGATTAGAAAGAAGAATTTAAATGATGGTCTAATTGTTAAAAATAGGAAACAAAAATCAAATTTATTATAGACAAATGAAAAATTTGAAAAAGCCATTAGGTAAAAAGAATAATTCTTTGATCTTAGTATTTCAAGGATTTAATGTCCAATTTCATTGTTGGTGCCTGTCAAAGTCATGATGTTTTCTTTAGACTCAAGGTTTTTTGTACCTCCACAAATCAGATACAATAATGATACGGCTCCCAGCACAGACATGAAGTCGTAGCCACTTCTCCCTTTATTCTGGGAACATCATGTCTTCAAATTCCATCTAATATCAAAAATTTCTTGTCATTTTATCCCTCTCCATCCCAAATTCCTAGAATTGTTTTAAGCTCCTTTATAAAATCTCTCTCAGTATGAAGTCTGATCTGGATTTTCCCTAAAAAATGTTTTGGATATAATTTCGGAATCTTTTAGAAAAACAGTAACATGAGGTTTTAACTGAAAGATAAGTCTGAATTAAACATTTTAATGTAAAATAAGTTAAAATAAATATATTATTATGTCTCAATTCCATTGAATTATTGGTCTCAGATGTTCAAGAGTACCAAAACATATTTAAAGCTTGAGGCCATTTTTACACACACACACACACACACACACACACACACACACACACACAATGCACAAACACATGCACACATGCTTTTAAAACATTCAGTGCAATAAAATAATATCAGAAGTAATTTTCATATTATAGGCAAGATATTTCTCTGAATTTTCCTATATTTAAAATAATTACTGAACTAAAATTTTGCTGTTTTAGCAAAATGTCATTCATATAAAAATAAATCATAAAATATAATTTTTCATGAAGTTTTATCTAAATAAAATTACTTTGTAGTAGCAATTTACTTATGATTTCAAATGTTATATTTTAGTTAATGTTAATGAAAAGCAAAATTGGTTTATTACCCATTAACTCTTCTACCTCGAATCTGGAATTTTGAATAACTAAGCTTGAATATTTAAGCACAAACTCATTCATATCAATCAGACATAATTTTTATTTTGCCTTTTTGAGAAATGATCTAAATACTCAATCATTTAGAAATGAAGATTATAATTAAAACAGTATGCAATTTAATGTTAATCAGAAATTATATGATGTACAGTAGCAGGTAAAAAGATGCAAATGCTTTCCAAATAACAGAAGTAAAGCTGAGAATAGTCATTTAATAAAGCCTATTTTGCCTGGTAGGAAAAGATTGTTACTTGTAAAAAGAAACCTTTTAAACTAATATGATGAGGTGAATGTAAAAATTAATATTATGCTCTAATGTTCTCTCTAGTGAGTAGCCTAGGTTGATTTATTCATTTAGGTAATTATGTTCAGCAATATTAGTAATTCACTGTTAAATTGAATTTGGAGAATGCACAATAAATTGTAACTGTAGTCATATTTCTTTCTCACTGTGTAACAAACAGAGATGTATTGATGCAAGTTCTGAGTGTACTACATAAGTTAAATTCCCTAGACTGCAATTTGATCAAAAAGCTTTAGACATTTACTTGAGCTATATTAGGCGGCTGCCATTGGATGGCAGTAAAATTCTACATCAATCACTTTAAGCAAAGTGAAGCTGGGAAAATAATGGGACTTTTCTTTTATTATTTAACAGCAGAATGCTGATTTAAAAGGCAAAGCTCAGGGGGTTGTGTATATTGTAGCAATACCAACTAATTTTTTTAACTGTTTTCTTTCCTTCTCCCTCCATTTAAAGAGAGATGCAATTTTGGAAGAATCATTTATAGTATTTTGTAATGGCAGGAGATTGTATCTTTGCTTTTCTTCTACATAATAAAATTTTACATTTTTTATTTAAAAATAAGTCAATAACAAATATATATGATTTGAACCTTTTGCACATTATCAATGCCTGTCGTTTTTTTCTAATTATAAAGCATAATTGCATTTTTGTTAGCCTTTAAAGACTGATTTACATAAAGAACTGTGAACATCATACTGTTTAATTTTATTTAAAAAATATAAACAGAACAGAAACAGAAATTTGAAACCACACAGTAAGCATTGCTAAAGGTGATGTTAGAGGAGAGATTTTTTTTCCCTTCCAAGGAGGCCTTAAATTCTATGCTTGCAGACCTCTGAAAGTAGTCAATATTGTGCCCTAAAGATACTAAAGACAATGTCGAATATTTTTGATCTTATGTTAATTTATGGTTGCCCAAGAAAGATTCACAGAGAGGGCCAATCTGAAAGAAAATCTTTCTTGTCTTAAGCATGTTGTGTTTATCACATAAAATTAACAGGAATAAATAGCACAGAAAATAAATAAAACGAGATACGTCCCAGATGCTATCATGTATAAAGAAATACATGTTCCTATATCCCTCCCTCTTTATTTAGGTTTTTATTTGGTTAGAAGTTGGTAACTTCAATTACAATTTATTTGACAATAAAATGAACCAATTGTTTTAAGAAAATATTCAGGGTGGTCTAACACAATCTGAAGGCTATTAATCAGGATTTCCTGGGATCAAACCACAGACTTCTCTGCTATTTATCTTTTCCCTCACTTTATGTTTAAAGTCTATTAAAAGTTTATAGTCTTCTGAAGATCATATTAGGCATTAAAATTCAGGCATCTCATTCTTGCTGCAAAGATTGTTAGAAGAAAAGAAAATAAATGGGTTATCATGAATCCATTCTCATCATGAGAAGTGTAAAAAGCATGCACAGTGGAACAATATTCATTTATTTTTACGACAATGCTTAAGAAGAGAAAAAAGGAAGTGAAATAAACCTAGGGATATGTAGTATTATTACTTCCATGCACAGGGAGTTAGGAAGGCTGAAATGAAATACCTCAGCATGCAGAAAAGGATATATTTAACTTCATGTGTGTGTGTGTGTGCGTGTGTGTTTTATGCTGTGATTTTTGCAGGTCTTGGTTTATTGGGTTAATAAATTTACGTATGATGAAAAAAATTGATTTAACATCTGTTTAAATTGGAATTTGGCAGTATTTTTAAAAATGTTTCCTGCTAAATTTTTGTCAGAATAGAGAAGACATTTACATGTTTTTTACACATGCCATTTGCAAACAAAACATAGTTGAAAAAATATATAAAATAAATCTCAAATATTTATGTATATTCAGTTTGTAAAGAAAAATATGATCATTTAAAAAAATTTTTAAATTTAGATATTTTGCATTCATATGCAGTGTCAAAAACAAAAGCATTTCTTCCAATGTAACACAAAATTAATTGATGCTCCAATTTTAGTCTCAGTTTGGTTAATTATACCTACACATTCAAAAAATGAACCGAGTTTACCCTGAAACCATTCGCAAGTGCATAAACTGGATTTCTTTGTATTGAAATGCTGTATATCCAAATGTAACAGCTTGATTATTTACCTTAATTTTAAAAATAGTGATATGATATAGTTTATTCTCAGTAAGCAGCACATGTTGCAAATACTTTCTTAAATTTAATGGTAAAAGTTAATGAAAACACTTGTTTACTAGTCCATAAATATCATAGGGAAATCACTACAGATGTTTGAAGAAATTATGTGGCTTTATCCAGTTTACTTTTATAAATAGAGCTTTTCATATTAAAATGAATGCACAAAAAAGATAGCTTAACAGATATGTTGCCTATTTGAGCATCGAGGGTATGCTTTACATTATTCTAATACATGTTTATTCAGTGTTATTAAGCCTGTACTTAAGCACAGTATTAAGTGCTGAAATTTCTGGGTTTGAATATTGGTCCTGACACCAGCTAACTGTGTGACCTTGGGGAGTGCACTTAATCTCTCTGTGCCTTCACACAGAGACTTATAATGCAGAGCAGTAAATTAAGTGATAGAGCTGTGCTCTGTCTAAAATAGAGCACACAAAATGGGACACACAGTCTAATCTACAGGCTGCACAGTTGGGGGACAGTGGGAAATAGAGGAACAATTCCATGAGGGCACGACTTTAACTAGATCTTCAAGAAGAATAGGAGTCAGCCAGGAGGGGAAGGGTATGAGAACTCTAAGCACAGGGATCAACCTCTGCAAAAGCATAAAATACAGGAAAATGTTTGCAGTTCATCCATGACATAGACATATGATGCATATGAAAAATGAAACATGATTCTTGCCTGCAAAGAGATTTAAATTTTACAAGAAAGAATCAAATAATGGTGCTTTTCATACACATGACCTTACACTGTAGTAGAATTTGACTTCTGTCATTTAATCTAACATGCAGATTATCCAATGAGGAAAATAAGGCTGGGCTTTTATCATGGATTACATCTGCATTTTAAATTTGGAAACACAAACAATGAAATCCAATAACTTACCCGATTCTTATGGCTAGAAAAATGAGCATACCTGGGTTAAAAACCATCTTCTAATGCGAATGATACTTCAACAACACTACCCTTGGTCACCACATTATAAATAAGGGTATATAATGTGAAAAAAATAATTATTAGAGTATTAAAAATACATAAAATTTTATTAAAGATCTTAAAGAACTGTGAATCCAAAGATGTAAACCAGAAATGATGAGCAATTCCCATAAGATAGCAAATAGATGGAACAGGGTTCATAGGAAAACCTGAACTGAACAGACTAAAACAAAGATACATTGTAAGGAAAATCTTCTAAAAAGGCAAAATGAAATTTCTATTTTGTTTGAAGAAATGTGCTATTCAAATTATTAATAGAACCACAACAGAAAATAAAAACAAATAATCTGAAATAACCCATCATTTGAGGAATAATACCATGAAAGAAGGGGACCAAACAAGCAAATGTAAGAAATAACTCACAATAAACAGAGTTAAAAGGGAAAATAGAAAACTGCAATAAATACAAGCAGTAACTGTAGAGAAAATCAGTATAATATAGCATTCACTAACAACAACAAAAAGAAATTGTAATAAGAAGAAACTATGATTATTAAAATATAAAATTCAATTATGTAGAAAGTAATCATATTATTAAATCAGAAGATAAAATTATTGAGCTGAAAGACTGTGTTAAGGAATTAAGAGCCATATCTTACAGAATGTCTCTCTCATATCTGAATTTCATAGAAATTACCATAATGGCTAGTCTTTATATAGTAAAAATGTATATTAACTCACACAAAACAATATTTTTAACAAAATAATTTGGGGAAAATTTTTAAGTTACAATTCAATAGTTCTTCAGACTCATACACACATTTTTAAAGCACACAGACTGTCAACAAAGAGAATGAGTATTTTGGTTATTCAGACTGCTTAGAAAAGTTACCAAATTAATTTTATTTCCCCAGTTCACATTTTCATAAAGAACAATTTTTAAAGGAATGGCATCTTGGGTTTTTTTGCCTTTCTTTTTTTTTTTTTTTTTTTGAGACAGAGACTTACTCTGTTTCTGGGTTAGAGTGCAATGGCGTCATGTCCTGGTCTTAATAGCACATGCAACATTAAACTCCTGGGCTTAAATGATCCTTCTGCCTCAGCCTCCCAAGTGGCTAGAACTATAGGCATGCACCATCACATCTCATTAGCTATTGTATTTTTTGTAGAAATGGGGTCTCACTATTGCCCACACTGGTCTCAAAGTCCTGGCCTCCAGTGATCCTCCTGCCTAGGTCTTTCAAAATGCTAGAATTACAGGCATGAACCACCATGCCTGGCTTAGTATCTTGATATTGAAATGGAAGTTCCACCTCAACATGCATCACAAACGCACAAAGAGAGGAATGAAAACATGAGTGGTAGATTCAAGTCCCATATCCATGGAATGTGCAATGCAAAGGCAAGAACACAGTGAATGAGAGGAGAAAATGCTTCAGAGTTGAAGACAGAAATATCTTCACATTGAGCATCCACCAGTATATAATTAAAAACCAGACAAGTTTTGTGGTAAAATTTCAAAACAAAGAAGATATGATACAATTATAAAAAAATAATGCTCCAGAGAAAAACAAGCAAACACACACACACACACACACACACACACACACACACACATGCACGCACAAACACACACACCCCTCAGGTTATCTACAAGAAGTAAGAATCAAAGTGGCATCAGATTTCCCTCAGCCAAACTGAAATAAGAAAGTAATGAAGCATTCTCTTCAAAGTTCCGAAAGAAACTTATTTTGAATTCATTTCCTTCCATTATCTATCTATAATTATACCTGTATCATCTGTCGATCTCTCTATATATCTATATGTTCTCTCTATTGCTGTCTCTGTTTCTACATCTATTTAACTATCATTTAGAAGCAATATTTGAAATGCAACCTGTGTAAGATGGTGTTTTTGAAAAAAAAAACCCAGAGCAAAATTTCTTGTCCCACATTTTGTTGCAGAATGACAATACTCCCTATCAAGAGGTGACTTCTGTCCTTCATGTCTTTTAACTTGGAAAGGACTTTTTGAATGCCATGATAAATAGAGTGGGCAGAGGTGACATTTGGTCACATTGATAACATAAAAATTTAAAAATTTTGTATAATGAAAGAAACCATCAGCAAAAAAGCAACAAATTTAGACAAAATATTTTAAACATATATGACACAAAGAATTACCATGCATTATTTTTCCAGCTTTTTTCTAATTGTTTTAAATTCATAATTGAATTTTATATTTTAATTATAATTAATTTTTTTAAAAACTCAATAAAAATTACAGCCATAATTTAAAAATTGGGAAAATTCAAGTATGATTAAGTCATAAAAGAAGAAATACCTATAGCAATGAAATAGAAAATATGCATAATTGGCTAAATATCAGGAATACGAAAACCACAATGGCAGTAAGATGTCACTTTGGCCCATAATATTTGCAAAAATATACTCAAGATTTTCAGTATCAATACTGGTAAGGATTTGGTATATAAAAATCTCTTACATATGAGTGCCTTTTCGAAGAGCAACTTATAATATCTAGTTAAACTTTAAAAGGTGAAAATTTCCTAACTTGAGAGTTCCGCTTGTAGAAATATATTAGACAGAAATATTTACATGCATGTGTGCATGGGCACGTCCATACAAGGAAGTTGATTAGAGTAGTACTGTGACCCCTGGAGTTAAAAATAGACCAAATGCCCATATGTCCATTCTTATATTCTGACACATACATAATACAAAGTATAGCACAAAACAACACAACAATTAAATAAGGTTCATGTGTTTATATTTATAGGTGTGTAGAAATTAGCAAGTATACATTAGGGAAGATAAAAATGCTTCTCAGATAACTTGACTTATATTATAAATGAATGTATCTGTTTAAATGTGTGTGTGTATATACGTATGTGTACATATAATCATTCGAAGGGATACACATTGATCCATGTATTACTGGAAATAAATTGGGGGAGGGTTAGTTATGTGTGACCAGCATATGAGTAATTTCATTTTTTATTTATGTGGTTCAGTGTCTGACTTGTCAGAAGTGTGAATATGTATGTGAACATATATCAATACATTGTTTAATTTTTTAAAAATGAAAATGCTTACGGTGAAACAAAATTCTGCAAGTTGGGCAAGGCTCAGTGGGAATAGATTATTCTTGCTCCATGTAGTGTCACCTGGGACAGCTTTAATGAGACTGGAAGATCTACTTCTAAAATGTCCTCAGTTACACAGCTGTCAAATTGGTGCTCATTCTCAGATTGGAAGCTCAGCCAGAGCTGTTGTCCCAGGGTAGTGATTCTCCTCTATGTCACCTCTCCAACTGGCAAGGTTGGGCATTTCACAGTATGACCGTCAGATAGTTGAACTTCATATGTTGTGACTATCGTGTTCAGAGAATATTCAGAAAAACCAAGCAGAAAGGGAATGGAAGTCAGAACAAGTTAAGTAGGTATTTCAGCTGTTTCCCACTGCAGGGGAGAAAAGGGTTGGAGTTTGAGGCCCATCAAGTTAGAGAGGTTACATAAAAGCGTCAGGTTTTCTATTGAAATCTCAGAAAGGCTGCACTTTAGGAAGAAAATTGATATGCCAGGAATAAGGCACTCATCATAAGAATAAGGGTAAAACGCAAATAGTCCCAAGTTAATAAAGTGTAAGACCAAGGCTCCACAAGATCAGTGTGAGTAGCCAGCAATTTCTGCCAGAATAAATGCAACATTCTTCAGAGAAGCATAAAATAATCCAGTCTCTAAACATGTTATTGAAGTGTACAATAGAATTTTATTACATGTATAAAGAACCAAGAGAATATGTCTCATAGGTAAGAGAAATAAACAGTCAATGGTAAAAGACCCCACAATGATCTGGATAATGGAATTAAGAGACAAGAACTTTAAAACAGTCCTTAAAAATATGTTCAAAGACTTAAAGGAAAAGATAAACAGAGAATATTAGCTGAGATTATCGAGTATCTGATATTATAAAAAATCAGATGGTTTTAGCAGAAGATTGGAGAAATAAGAAAATAATATCAGTGATCAAGGATGTGGTAGGCAGAGTAATAGCCCCCATAGGTGGCCAGATCCTAATCTCCAGAACCTGTGAAAATTCTACCTTAAATTGGAAAAGGGACTTTGCAGATGTTAAATTAAGAATCTGGAGATAGTGAGATTATACTGGATTATCCAGATGGGTCCAATGTAATTCCAAGGGTTCTTATAAAAGGAAGGCAGGAGGATTAAAGTTAGAAAGATATTAGAAGATACTAAACTGCTAGGTTCGAACGTGGACAATGGGGTCAGAACCAAAGACTGCATGCAGATTCTAGAAGCTGGAAAAGCCAAGGGAATGGATTCTCTGTTAGTGCCTCCAGAAGAAATGCAGCCTTGCCAATACCTTGATTTTAGCCCAGTGAACCCTTTTCAGACACCTGACCTCAAGAACTATGAGGAAATAAAGTTTAATCTAGGACTTGAAGAATAAGAAAATGCCAGCTGTGAAAAGACTAAAGGAAAATGAGTTCCACGTATGGGGAAAAGGAAGGAGGAAAGGCCCTGAATCAAGAAAGAACTTGATACACCTGAGCAACTTAAATAACACAATATTGATCCTGAAACAGGCAGTGGGCTTGAGATATGAAACCAGCACATCAGCAGAAGCCAGATCATGATGGCCTTATAGCTCATGGTAAAGCACATAGTTATTTGCTTTTGTTTTTGTTTTTGTTTTTTTTTTCCTAAAACATATCCTCCATGGAGATCTTTTAAGCAGAAGAGTGACAAGATATAATATGTATTTTTAAATATGGAATATTAGAGAGGATGAATGTGAGAAAGGAAAGAGTGAAAAGAGGTTAAATTTCTGGAAAGCTTTGCAATAGATGAAGCAAAATATAATTATGGCTTGGATATAAAGTGAATATGGAGGCCATAGACTGATTAGAGATACTCTGGAACTCTATTTACCAGGACTTAATTATGGATTTGATAAAAAGTTTAAGGAAGGGAGAAATTGAGGATAAATTTTAGGTGTTCTGGCTTAAATGGATGATAATGGTTTAGAGATATTTAGCAGTGAATGCCACTTTGTTAATAAATGACTTAGTTGGGAATTGATGCTAGATCTACTTGACTAAAAAGCACTTCCTCTTAACCACTATTCTATACTGAAAAATTGTCCCTGCCCTGGTCCCAGGTTGACTGAAAAAAAAAATTGATTACACCGGTATGATTCTTCTCATTTTTTTTGATTCTCTGAGTTATCTAAGACTTTTACCCTTGGTCGACACAGCCAAGAAACATGAAGTGGATCAATGTATGTCCAATTTAAATTATCCAGTTGTGTCAATTTGGAAAATTCAACTCACATACAGAGTCAAGAAATAATGGGATAAATTAGAAAGTACATGAATTCAAAGCCACAAATACACTTGGTTTTGAATCTTAGCACCAGTATTTTCTAGTAAAATGCTAAGAAATGGGAAAACTGGGCCAAATGCTATAAGTATTTTAAGTCCATCATTTAAATTATTTAAATGATAAATTAAAATGAAATTAACATAATTATTTAAACACTAAATTACTTTTCAAAAATAACTGGTAGCAATTCGCATTCCTCATAGTACCTTCAACTTCACCAACAATACTGCTACTGTTAATTTTTATTTTTGCCATCCAATGGATGTGGTATCTATTATTCTAACTTCATTTTCCTGAGAACTAAAAATAATCTGCAATTATGTTTTCAAAATTTACTTACGTCAGTTTATTTCCTTTGACTTTTATTAGTATTTTGTGACTGAGGTTGTTCCAGGAAATAGTATAAACAAAGAAACATAAACTTGAAAAGAAAGGTAGAATTGACTAGACACTAGTCAGAGTAAAATTAATAATAACTACAATTTATTAAATGCTTATTTTGTAAAGACTGTGCTGTGTGTTACATGGATTACTTCTTCATTTTTATAAGAATATTGCAAGGTACAGGTTAACTAGGAAGACTGGCTAGGCATATTTGTGGTCAAGGAAACTTGTATTGCATATTTTTAAGAAGATATCAGATCTCCTTATATAGTAATTTTCATGCAAATGAAATAGCTATGTAGCACCATATTGGATGGCTCACTTCAGAAGTCTCAAGTTCATACTTTCATGAAAAGCCCTTGTTTTACCAATGACAGTAGAATTATTACATCAGAGACACATAGAGAAGAAAGCACCTTTTATCAATTCCACATCCCTGGAAATTGATTAGCATGAAATGTGGAGAATCATTTCTGGGGAAATCTCTACAAGTTTTATCTAGACACTGAAAACCAAACATAATGAAATCAGACTATGTCACAAACAGCAAGTTCAATTGTCAAAAACTATTTAGGTGGTAAAACTTGAAAAATACTGAACAGATTCCTAAGAAAGGCTCTGAAATACTTCTTAGATAGAAGAGATATTTATATGTTTAGGTTAGAAGACAGGAATCTTGCCTGAAAATGTGAAACAAAAAATAAATACAGAAATTTCAAACCATACCACCCCAATAAAAACTTATTTTTATCTGGTGCCTTTATTATTTTTCCTTCTTATGTGCTTTTCTTGTGATCCAATATATTGTGCAATTCCCAAATCTTGGAGGCTCCTTTTTCTAAACTGCTTCTGCCAATCTTTCTAACTCTGAAACGTGTGATCTATTACTGATTTTGACACTCTTGAAGTGTAAATGATTTATGCAAAATTCAGGAGTATTGAGATTTTGTTTGAATTACCAGCATTTGTTTGCAAACAGGAAAAAAATCATGTGAGAGACATTTATACAGCTATCTTAAGTTCAAAGATGTATGTACACGACTTTGAACTTTGTCACTTCTGAGCCCGGAGAAAAATTAAATGAATGGCCAGCAAAACATTTTATTGTATAGAAAAATCTATCTAATATAAAGTATATACATTATACTAGTATACAATTTTAATTTGAGCGAATACCCACAATATGTATTATTGATAAAAGCTTAAATAAATATAGATGGAAAATATTTTAAAAGATGAAATCTAAGGTTTTATTTTGAACGTAAGGGTGAATTAGTAGTGATGTATTACTATCTTTCCACAAGACATTGAATATATATGGCTGGCTGGGTGAACATTACCTTCCTTCCACCTTCCTCTGTGGATCTCTATAAGCTATGCATGTGGGAAAAAAATGAGAATATTCAAAATATTATCTAATTTCTTAATCAGCAAATCATTTTAGAAACAATAAAACATAACTATGGATTTTTTAATAAACAAAAATACCTATCAGAAACCATGTCCAGTGTCCATAAGGGCCAGGAGCTGTGGGAATCCCATCTGAGCCTCCTTGCAGCACACCCTCCACTTTGTTTACCTATCTCCTGTAATTCTCTGTTTCTTGACTTCCTTCTTTATTTCTTGTTCTTGGAATTGGTCCCATATCTATGTTCAGCCAACCACTGAACTACCTTCCTAAGGTTTTAGATGCTTTTCTTACTGTTCTAAATCCAGAGTCATGCTTACCTTGCTTTATCCACCTTGCCAAACTCCTCTCCCCCATTTTCTGGGCCCTCTTTATGCCAGAGCTACCTGTTCTAGATACTTTCTCCAGGAACTTGAATCTATGTTGCCTTCCTGCTCTACCTCAGCCCCTAACAGGAAATTCAGAAATGCATTTAAGAATAGAGTCGATGACATCTTCTTTTAAAAAGATGAATTTTTTACATCTAAAATAAAAACTTTACAAGTTTTTCATAATATAAAGTCATAAAAATAGTTTTTAAATATCTATATGTCTACACAACATATAGCAAAGTAAATGCTATTTTGTGATACAGTAAAACATAGTGAGAAAGTACCATGTAAATTAGCTTTTTGCCTTGGACAAACATCAATTCGACTACATAATGTAGATATATAATAAATAATAACATGATACTGTACTTATTATGTAATTTATTATTTAAGATCTTCTACAGTGTCTTTGAGTTGTGACTTTAGGAAGTCATTTTAGATAAATATTATTTTATATAAAAGTATTTTGGTGCATTTGTCTGCATCACACAACAAAATGTTTTTAGAAATAAGCATTTTGGAGCATTGAATGCCAATAACTGGTCTCTTGAAAAGTTGTCACTGGATTTATAATAAATTAGTGATGTACTATCTTGGGTCTCGCTATATTTTCATGCATTTGAAAAGTTATGAAACATTCCAAATAGCAAGTCCATTTTCCCTATCTAAATTTTGTTAATCAAAATAATTGATTTTAGGTCTTTTATATGTGCATTATAAAGACAAAATTGGACGTCGAACTCTTTGAAGGAGGATTTCACTATCTCTCTCCACTGGTAAAGCTTTTATTAAAATAGAAATTGGCTTATGCGGTATCATACTATCAAACATGATGAGAAGAGCCTATTTACTATTTTTGGATCACAATTTTGATGAGTACACATTTTGTCAGACACTTAAGAGTTAGATCTAAAGTTTAATGTAATCTTGTTTAAATATTATTTTATAAAATCTCTAAGTCCTGGAAAAGGTTAATCAATGTGCTTGATTTCAGAAATGCTTGTTGTATATCCAGTGTATTTGCTGATGAAGTAAAGTCTTGACAGGCTAAAATTTTTGCATCTTGGGAATTTTCAGAGAAAATATAATACATAAAACCATAAATGATGATATTCTCCAAAGTTGAAAGTCAAATAAAATTACACTAATAAGGAATAGCTAAATTCTTGTCTTATTAGAAAGATTTTTAATCTGATGAGATGCCGAAAGATGTCTTTTCTCCATGGTCTCTGAAAGGAAAACCAGTGACTACTGCTTTCTAATTTGATGTTTAAATCAAGAATAGTAGAAATAAGAGGAACAATGACTCACCTTTTTATCAAACAACAATAAAAATCCCCTGACTACATTAAGGTTTTAATCTGCAGAAGTATGCTGAACCACCCATATGGTAGGATTGGACTGAATATTAGACCAAAGACACTGATGACTCATGACGACAGTGAATTCATGGTGCTGAAACGTGACAATGTAAACAAAAAGAATTCTTCTTTCCCGGTCTGTTCTTCTCCAACCTCATCTAGCCTGACATTTGACAGTTGGCAGACACTTCATCTCAAGGAGTGAGGCCAAATATTTGATTTGAATAATCACATGGAAACTGCCTCACTTTAACGCCCATGACAAACTTGTCTGCATTTTCTGTTTTTTGGATTATGTGAAATGTTCATTAAAAAAAATTGGAACTTTGGATGGGTTATTAGATTGTTGAATAAAGGGAACAGAGAATTCTTTTCCTGGGCTTTCTTATAGGTATAATCTGTAACAAAACATTTCTTTCCATTGGGGAAAAAAGGTGCCTTATTGAGAGAATTAAACTTTGAGCATTGTTGCCTTATTTGTACTTTTGGCTTTTGGACAATCTCTAAAAATGTTGAGAGATGTCAGTTTGACAGAATTTGTCAGTTAGTAGACAAGGCTGTGATTTTTATGCACTTTCTGTTCATTACATTTTGTGTGTGTGTGTTTAGTATTGGAAATAATGCTTGTCTTTTGTATTGACAGTGAAGACTTATGATTTATGGTGAAATAATTTAGCACTGTACATTTGGGCAGTATCATATACTTTTTATGAGGAGAGGAAGCTGTTCCTCAAAACTTATTGATTGAAACTACAGGAAGGAGCATAAATAAAACCTAAGAGTAAGCTTTCTGAATGCATACCTATATATGCTCCTGCAAAATTTTCACTCATTTATTCGACTAAATTTTATTTAGCACACACATCCTGTTCAGTCCTATGGATATAACAAGGAATGAGCAGTCATTCCTTTCAAGAGACTTAAAGTGGGAATAGTAGAGACTATATCTTATTTCACTGTAACAATAAAAACCATTGAAAATAAAAATTCAAAAATATAGCACTTACATTGTTATACAAATTATCCAATACCTAGGTATAAATCTAGTAAAGATTATAAAACTTTTTACAAAAAACTACAAGTGATGATTGAGATAAATTGAAAAAGATGTAAATAATAGAAGAGACATAACATGTTTGTAGATTAGAAGCTTAGTATTTTTAAGATATAAATACTTCCCAAATGCATCTATAGGTTCAATACAAGCTCAAACAAGTCTGTGCATTTAATTTACCTTAGTTCCCAGTCAACCCACTTTTGGATATATACTCCAGAGACACCTGTTTACAGATGTGAGGAGAAGGAGCGAAGACGTTTGTCACAGCAATTTGTCATAGTAAGGATTTGGAGGTAATATAGGTGTGATCACTTTAGAAAGAATGACTAAGTGAAAATGGATGGCTAAATTCTTGGGGGAAAAAGGGCATCATTTGGAAAGAAAGATTTAGAAATACACTCAAAAAACATGGACAGATCTTACAACCAAATGTTGGAAGAAAAATAAGAAACAAAATGAATGGTATAGAATAAATCCATACCACAATACAATCGTGTACATTTAAGTAGCATACGCAAGGACACCATATATTTCTCAAAATTACATACATATCCAAGGGCATATAAAAGATATGTTGTAATGGGTTCCTATTTTGGCAATAGGCTCAGATATGCAGATAAAATAAATTGAAATAAAACAGAGAGGAGCTTTGCACAGACTAAGGATAATCATGTGCCATGAAGAAAAGAGTATCTTCTATTTACGGGACATGAAGTTCTCCTTTGTTTTTCAGAAAAATATATTTAAATATAGTATAAATTATTGAACAGATTAAGGGAGTCATTGATTAAGTCCACTGCCCCTGAGAACCTGAGAAACTTTAAAGAAATAAATGTCCTTTGGATTTGACATCATAAAGTTCCTTAATGATGTTAACAAGAACAATTTCAGTAGAGTGGCAAGGATATAACTATTAAACTGTCTATATCTGCCCTCTGGCCCCCAAAATTCACATCTGTCCCATGTGCAGAATACATTCGCCCCAACCCAACATCCCTAAATATTTCAAACCATTACAGCATCAACTCTAAGTCCAAAATCTCATCTAAAATTATCAGTTCTAAAAGTCCCAAATCTCATATTCCATAGTCATATAAATCAGGTATGGGTGGGAATCTGGGCATGATCCATTCTGAGACAAATTTATCCTCCATTTGTGAATCTGTGAAACTAAAGAACAAATTGTCTGCTTCCAAAATATCATGACAGGACAAACAGGATAGAAACTCCCATTCCAAAAGGCAAAGATTAGAAGAGATAAAGGGGTTATTGGTTCTAAAAAATTTGAAATTCATCAACATTTGGGGTTTTTCTCAAATTTTCCTAGCACATGCTACAAAATAAGCAGAAGGGTCATGATTATTACCAAAAAAGACATGATGGAAAAATAGTATTGTTTCCAAATGCCATCTAAACACATCTGTACACACTTTACTACTATATTTGGTATGAAGGAAGAACCTCCTGGAAACAAAATAAGAATGACTGATTTTCACAGTTTGCTGCAGTACTGCTGGGATCAAGTGGGTCCACTTACACTTTCAAAGTGAGCCAACTTTTGAGGCACCAGGTCTGCTCTTTTAAAATTATCCACGTAAAATACTCGTCTAGTCTAGCAGGAAAGGTAATGGAGCTGTACTTAGATGGAGAGAATAAGAGAGACTGTTTTTCACTCCCAGTCCACAGGGAGAGCCAAAATGCTAAGTTTTCTCTTACAATTTAACTGATTCCTTATCTTGTTTTCTAATATCCCATAATAGAAAATAGTAAAGGTTATTAATTTCTAAGAAAAAGAAATTTGAAACCCAGCAGGGAAAATTCCACTAGACTTCAAGTCCTGAGAATCCTCTGTGGCTTAGGCTCGGCTCCACCGTTTGGGCCCACAATGGCTCTGTTCTCTACCTTTGTGTCCACTGCCTTTTCATCAACCCCATTGACCTGTGTGTCATCCACACCAGCCCTGGCCTATGCACTACCCAGTTCAGATGGCCTCTGTTCACAGAAGTTCTGCCACTGGAGTCATTCTTCTTTTTCTTGAGGGGTAGTATATGTTAGTAGCCAAGTAGCCCTATTAATCCATTTTCTGACTGCAATCCCAGAAATCTGACAGCCTTCCTTGATTTCAATTTGTCTTTTTGCCCTTCAGTTCAAACTAGCAGTGTTTCTGCTGATATAACATTCTCAAAAACCTTATGGATCTCTTTACATGTCACAGAGATCCAAACCTCTAAACAAGAGGGTACTTCACAGATATTTTTCAGATCACTCATCTCTATTTTGGGTTTCTGCTGAGATGGCTGAGTGGATAAGTGAGTTACATATTTAATCTCTTCAGTGAATGTTTTCCAACCTCACTCTTGGCTCTCTCTCCCAACCATACTTTTCCAACACTGAATAGTTTAATTTTAGCAATGCGGATAGTCCAAGAACCTCCTAAATCATCCAGTACTGGTTCCATTTTTCTTATGTTTTTTCCTTCAGTTTCTTCCTTTCCTCTCACATTTTACTCTAAGTGACAAGGAGAAACCAGGCTGCATTATTATCTTCCACACTGCTTAGAATCTCCTCCACTAAATATTCCATTTATTGCATATAAGTTCTGCTTTCCATACAACAGCAAGATAAATTGATCTACGTTTTCTTCTACTATACAGCAAGGATCACCTTTCCTCTAGTTTCCAAATATTGTGCTTTTTATTCCCTTCTAAGTCCTTCTAGCAACATCTTTAAAATCCATATTTCTACCAATAGTCCGTTCAAGGTGATCTAAGCCTTTTCTATCATATGCCTCAAAATTCTTCTAGCCTCTATGCATTGTCCAATTCTAAAGTGACTTCCATATTCTTAGATATTTGTTACAGCAGCGTGCTACTTCCTGGTACAAAAATCAGTATTAGTTTCCAAGGACTGCCATAACAAAATACCCTATTCCTGTGCCTTACAATAGGAGATATTTATTCTTTCACAGTTCCAGAGACCAGAAGTGTGAAATACAAGTATTGACAGGGCCATGCTCCCTCTGAACACTGTAGAGAAGAATCCTTCCTTGCCTTTTCCAGCTTTTGGTGGCTCCAAGAATTTCTTGGCTTGGGACTACATAACTCCAGTCTTTGTTTCTATCTTTACATGGCCTTCTCCCCTGTCTCGCATGTCTTCCTTGTAAGGGCACCTCATTGCACTTAGGGCCCACCCTAATCCATAATGATCTTATCTTACAGTCTTTTATCTACAAAGACCCTTTTTCTAAAAACTATCATATTCACAGGTTCCAAGACATGAATGTGTATGTGTGTTTTTTTGTGTGAGGAGGGGTTATTTTTTAAACCACTACGTGTGTTTATCAATTAAGCATTTTATTTGGGAGTCATATTGAGGGCAAAGACTATCTCCTCTTCATCCCTGTCATTGTATATTTTACAGCATGTCTGCACTCAATTGATGATTAATAATTAGTGCAAGAATCAAAACATACTTAAGATCAATACTTAAAGTTTTCCTAGAAGTTTGTTAAATAATAAACTAGATTTTAAAAATTAAATGTTATATCAGTAGAATACCATGGTTTCACAACATTTAAAATATGGATCCAGATTCTGCTTACAAAATAGTTAATTGTCCCTGTTAGCAAAATTCTAACTGTATGAAAAAAGATCTGGGCCTGTGTATGAGGTGAAATATGTGAATAATAAAAATTGGCTCCAACTATTGGTAATCACAGATAAATATTGCTTTATGAGCCTATGTTGAAATTAGTTCAATTTGCCACCATGGTCAATTACATAGCCAAATACATTCTTGATGGGACTTGTGTAATGGGCCATCATTCTTTCAAGAACAAAATTGTTTCCTATTCCTGTGATTTGATAATAAGTAATAAACATGTAATATATCAATTTACAAAGTCAATTACATAATCAAGAAGATTGCCAACAGCAATAACCAAAATACTCTGTACTGTATTTACTTTTGTATTCTCCACCTTCCCTAAGGCACCAGGCCTGGCATTTTTCCTACTTTCTCAATTTTCTTTGCATAATTTTCCACTTGGTGGACTGCCATTGTCAACAGCAACACTCTTCAACTTTTGGAGTCTTGGTAAGAGCAGCTGAAGAGATGGGAACTGTGTTTAATTAAATCCTGGTTGCAGATTGTAAATACAAAAGTACTTAATTATTCACCTTTGCTGGTGATGAAAGTCACAAAACAGGCTCCAGAAGAAGTTTGGTATCTCCTAATTTTTTCTATATAATCCTGAAAAATATTGATTTCCTCTTTACCTTCTTTAAGTGAAAAAAAAGTTTTTAAAAGAATGCAGATGAAAGTGTTCATAACTCATAAAGTACCTTGCTGAATAATCCTAGCTGCTGAAAAAGATACATGTAGTAATAGATAATGTGGTCTTATGTATAGGACATGCTTCATGAAAACATTTACATGCTTTGTGATTCATATCTATTTAAGGGGCATCCTTAAGTAAAAGCGAAAGAAGGAAGGAGATTAATTTCAGTTTGAGGACAGGAAACTATTCCACTTTAAGATTTGATTTCATGTTTTTTTTTTCAAACTTGTTTTAGTTTTTAGGGTTTTGCTTACACATTATGGATTTTAAAATGCTTTGAATTAATTAGCTCAATAAATTTAATCACTACCCTAACTCCTGAAGTGTTTTTGAGTAAATATGAGTCAAACCTCTCTCTGAAAGAATTGCTACCAAGTTATTTGTTAAATGTAAGCACAGACATATTAGGCATCTACTATGGTCTTGCAGTTCTAGTCTCTAAATATGCATGTCAAAATAAAAGAGAATTCTTGGATAAATTTTCACGTCTTACACAGCATTGCATATGAATTCTTTGTTTCTTTAATTCATTATTTGGTTTTTACTGACATTACTGCTGATAACATTTGGATAAAGTAGGATTTTATGTTTTACTGTAGAAAAGCTAACCAGAAATAGATTAAATTTTATACAGATGTGGATATCCCCAGATGTGAATATAGGAAAAACTTAGTTTTGTCTCTGGTATTTATTCACCATATAAATCTACTAGCACATTCTTATCTGTTATGTAAATAAGATGTGGAATTCCAATAGTGTATCAGTGTTCTACAGCAGATGGTACACTGAGATTTACCACACCATTACATTTAATGGGCTTGAATTCATTTGGATTTCTTGATGTTCTCTCTGTCCTTCTCATAGCAGCAATGTTGCCAATGTTTCTGATTATATATGATTTGAGAGAGTGCTTAAAGAAGAAAAACTCCTTTATCTTAGAAATATGAGTATTTTATGTCAAAGTTTAAAGTGTATATGTATTGCATTTCAGATGATTGATATGCCCTGTGAGGAAAGGATAGTTGATGAATATTCAACAAAGTACTTTCAGCCATTACGCCCAAAGATATTTTATAAAATGGAAATACTCAATTAACTATTGTAGTGCTAAGAAGGAGTATTCATTTGAAAAATAAAAAGAAATTTTCAGCCTAAATAATCATGGGTGAAGTTAAAAAATAAACTTTAATATAAGAATACAAACAGGAAGGCACGTGTCTTAGTCATATTTGGGAAAGATACTCATGACTACTTCACTTAACAAAAATGTATATAGTATTTAGCTCACTAATTACTCTAGATTAATAAATAATACTCTAAAAGAGTTGGATTTATAAAGGGTCAGACCTCAGTGATAATTGAAAATGACAGCATGAGCCATATGGGCATTTTTGTTTCTGAACTTCCTCTATTTAGAAGCAGAGTGAGCACTGGTATAGCATTAATCGGTTAGTTATAGAAATTACTGTGGATGAATATAGACTGGAACAAGAATAAGGAATCCAATATTATGAATGTAACTTGTATTTTTTTAATAGGCTTGTCTCAAAGTGTGGTCAACAAGCCACCAGTTTCAGAATTACCTATGAAATCTGGTTAAAAATGGAGATGAGATGCCTAGACCTTATCCTAGATGCACTAAATCTAAAATCTGTGGGGCTAAAACCTGGGTATCAAGCATTAAGAAATATCAACTCTGGCGATTCCTCCGGACATCTGATATATATATATATATGTGTGTGTGTGTGTGTGTGTGTGTGTGTGTGTCTGTGTGCGCGCACACACACACACACACACACACACACACACACACACACACACAGAACAGGTCAGTATTCAAATTCAGCATCTAAAGCAGATCACCTGGGTTTAAACTGGGCTATTTTGCTCACTAGTCCTGTGCCCCTAGGCTCATTATTTATCCTCTCCAAGTCTTAGTTCCCTCAGCTCTAAATGGGGCTAACTTACCTACATCACAAGATTGTTTTGAGAGTTAACAAGTTAATATTTGTGACACATGATAAGCACTAATA
The DNA here is from genome assembly GCA_004363605.1 of Indri indri. NCBI lineage: Eukaryota > Metazoa > Chordata > Mammalia > Primates > Indriidae > Indri > Indri indri. Next base: position 61,508 of record RJWJ010002137.1, read on the forward strand.
AAATGAGTTTGTGAAAAGATAATTAAAAAGTACAAATGTTAGACAAGCACCACATGTACTCACCATCAAATTGGCATTAACTGATCAGTGCTTAAGCGCACATATAGTAGTAACATTTGTTGGGTGTTGGGCAGATGGGAACAGGGCAGGGGATGGGTATATACACACCTAATGGGTGTGGCACGCACCGTCTGGAAGATGGACACTCTTGAAGCTCTGACTCAGGTCAGGCAAAGGCAATATGTGTAACCTAAACATTTGTACCCCCATAACATACTGAAATAAAAAAAAAAAATACAAATGTTTATTGGAGCTGCCAGCTCATAGTTGACACTACCAAGTTTTCTATTAGAAAAAGAAAAACAAAAACAAAAACTCCCTAGAAAATACCCAAACACTGAATACAACACAAACTATTATTCCCTGCTTGAAAATAATTGATAGAAACCAAAGTGACCACCATGTTGTTTTTGCTTTCTTCATTATTACAACTTTATAATAAATATTTTTTAATATTGTCAAACCAGCTTTCAGTCATACTCTGAATAAACATCCTTTCAATCTTTTTCAGTCGTGCCATATACTAACTCTGGTGACATACACACTCTCGTGAATGATTAACCCATTTTCTATTGAATAAGATGAGACTTAAATACAATATCTTGGTGCATATATGTGCCATGCTATTTTCGGCAAATCATTTCAGTTAATACAGCATGGCAGTCACCTCAAAGTGACACTGCAGACAGTATTTCAGGCACTTTATTTTTCAGTTCATTTGTGGGACATTGGACTCATTTGGCAGCAGTACTGAAGTCACATTCATTTATAGGCACTTCAGAGGCATCCACACAACATCCCCTAATTGCATTGCAATGGCCTGGCATTGCCATGTGTTTATCGATTTTTCAGTTCTTAGAAGCATTTTCAATTATTATCTGTAGACGTCTTAGAGTTAGTCATTTGTCAACATTTAGGACAAGAAAAGCTGAGTGCTAAGGACTTAAAGGAGAAGAACATGATTATATTTCATTTGACTAATAACTGGCTTTTTACTTAATAATAATAATTCCAAAAATGAACCACAATTTTTAATACATCGTGATGTCACCATCATGTTATCAATTCTAAAATAAAGATCCTGAATTTTACATATATCTCATCATAATTCGTTGACAAGTTCTTCTATATTGAAAGCAATATTTCTGGGCAGCTCATAATTGTACTTGCAGCATTATTCACACAAGCTTCCAGTAAGTCTAATTACCTCTTCAAATTGGCCTGAAAAGCATTTAGACAGTAGGGCTTTCCATTGGCCCAGAAGTCATTTGATCTCTTTATGACTTCCTTGAGCTAGCAGCAGCCATTTCAGATTGGCTCTGACTGTGAAACAGGCAATGGTGCATCTGTTTTTTGGTTTGTTTTTTAATGGGAAAAATGCTTTCTAAGAAGGCAAACTTCATATCCTTACTTATGTAAGAGTTATGTGTAACCCTTTAAAATATGTAAAAGGGTATACCCTGGAAAAATGAAGGTTCATCTGAATCAAATTTGGAAACTACAAAAATGTACCTAGATCAATTTTAATATCATAAACTTTTTTTTATTTTAGTATACATATGTGTGTGTGTGTGTGTATGCATATGTGTAAAATAATAAAAAAAAAAACTACCAGGTTGGTTTAGGCTGACTTTAATATTCTGAATATAAAATTTAACAATAATATAGAAAGTTTTCAAATCATGTGTTTTAAGTAGTGATAAATAAAACTGAAATTTATGTTGTGTAATATGATCTTTGCTTTCTTGAAGCTAACAAAAAGTAGCCAACCAATTATTTTGTTTGATTAGAAGATTACCATTTTAATATCCTTATAAATACAAATGCAAATGGTTCTGCATTGCAGTTACTTGAGAAAACCTTCAAAATCATTTATTGTACTTTAATTTTAGGCAAAATTAACACTAACATAGTCTTATGAAATTAAAAATGACACAGTAATAAAATTCGAGAGTCATTTACAAAATTTCTTCCATCTTATATCTTCAATCTTTTCCCAATCTCACCATTTTAGAGCATGTCAATTTATCATAAAATTTGGGAAAAATGCATAAAGAGGGGTTTATTATCAACTGTAAAATCTATTTTAATTGCTATTTGATATAACAATTTGAATAACTCTTCAAGTATTTTGAAGTTATCACTAAACCAATTAGTAATCATAAATCAATCCAATTACTGAATATATTCCATTTTACTTATTTATTTAAGAGATTCACTGATAACACAAAAAATTAGAAAATATAAAAAAATTTAGTTCATTTGTTTTGGTATTACATGGAATTTGGAATTGATTGTGCATTTATTTATGTCATAACATTTGAAATACCTGTAGATATTTAAATATTCATGGCCCAACTACTATATGTCTATGTGTGTGTACACACACACACACACACGTGCTTAATTTCAGAGTTTAATACTTTAAATATTTTAAAGTTTGTGATAGACCTCAAAATATCTCATATAATGCCAATTACAATTCAATGAAAATCAACAAAAAATATTTTAAGAAATTCATTCTTTTCTCTGATATTTATGACTGGGAAAGTAAAACATTTAATTTAATATCTGACAGCAGCATTATGCATACAAGCCTTGTACCACTAACAACCATCTTTGATTTTTCCATGTTCTTTATATTTCACATCCAATCAAAATCAAAATCATGTCAATATCACTTGATTTATTTAACATTGAACACCCACTCTATTCCAGGCACCCTATAGGTGCTAGGGCTACAATAATAAAAATCCAAAAGTTATGATTTTTACCCTCATAGGACTTATGGAAGGGACGAGCATCAAAGCAAAAATTGCACAAGTGTAATTACAATATGTGTTATAAGCTGCGAAGAAAAGTTATTATGATCTATATAAAAGGGGTTTCATCTTGTCTGGAAAATTCAAGGAAGATTTCCATGAAGAAATCTTATTTGAGCTCATCTGAGGAATGAGTCAGAGTGAATCAGGAGCAGCGAAGGGACTCATTCCAGGCCCCAAAGCCCTGAGGACAAGGGGTAGGGGAAAATCAATATGGGTCAGCACAGAGAATGAGGGAAACAGTGTGAGATGAGACAGGAGTTAGGGAAGGAGAGCCTTACAGAGAAGGAGGTTTTTAAAAAGCGGTCTAGTTGCTATGTATAGAATGAATTAGTGGCAGGCAAAAGTACACACAGTAAGAATAATTAAGACATTTACTGCAATCGTCAGGCAGAAGGTGACAATGGCTTGGAGTATAATAGTGAGGGCAGTGGAAATAGAGAATTGGATAAAATTGAGAGATACTTGAGAGGAGGAATCAAAATTGTTTGGTTGAGTTAGATGTAGGAAATGAGACAAAAAGAGATATCCAGGGTGATTTCTAGATTTCTGGCATGCCTAACTAGAAAGATATTGCTACCATTCATCAATATACAAAGATCTAGAGTACGATGAAAACAGGGAGGAAAAAATTTATTTCAGTTATGAGCAAATTGAGTGTCAGATTCTTTTGAGGCATCCAAGGAGAAATGTCAAGGAAACAATTAAGTGTAGAGACATAAAGATTAGAGGTAAAATCTGGGCTTCACTTAAGGCCAACAATTCAGAGATAGTAAGCGAAATCATGAATTTGAGTAGTAATGCCTATAAGGACCATAACAGATGGAAAACAAAGGATTTCTCAAATTAGTTTTGTATGGATACTGGAAAAGAAGAGAAAAGGAAATTGGACACATATTATGATAGTTTCCAGGCAGTATTAAACAGAATCACCCAAAAATCATTAACCTAAAAAGAGAGTTCAGTTAGATTACCAAATATGACATTAATATATATTTTTTTCCAGAAGACAGAATAACAGAGAACAAGTTAAACATAGTGAAAGTCTATGACAGACCTATTAGTAGTTATAAGGATTCTAAAAGACTATTTATACTGTTTTTTGAACAATGCTGTCCTGTTCGAGGCTATATTATTAGTGCATGTATAACTGGAATAATAGCTTGGATATACTTCCCAATTTAATCTCTTACCAATAAGCTAATCTCTGGCTCTCATACTCTGTCAACAATTACGTTTACCCTTAAGGTTGGAAGAGGTATGAGGATATTACATAGAGCAAATAAGAGACTTTTGCTCCTTTTGTACTGGAAAATCACAAAAATGGGAAGACTGAGAGAAACAAGAATGGAAGAGAATGGGACGGATTAAATTATTAATCTTCACTTTCTCGATTTTAGCCCAGAAAAGGGAAGATGTATTAAAAAGAAGCTGAGAGACACAAAAAGGGAAGGATGTTTTTGCTCAATATAAATTTTAAGATTTGGGGAAATTTCCTTTACTGTTAGCTTCTCCTTGCCCCCAATTCTCACTCTCCAAAATCTACTCCTGCATGAACTTGGACAACAGCACCATGACAAGTAAATCTCGCATCTCAGTGTGGTTAAGGAAAGGAAGGACTGATGTCAAACTATCTCAAACTTCCCTTTCTATGTTGTATGGATGGGTCTCAGAGGTTCTCATAGGCTCCTTGGGGACAGGTTACACAGTAGGGAGTTGGAACCTTTTAAGGGAACTGGGGAAGCTAAGGAGTGGAAATCTTGTCGGTGTCTAGATGGAAGCTGTGGTGAAGCATTAGCGAGGATTTTGTGGCCTGTGAATGCCGAGAGAAAGCCGAATAACCTGAGTGAGGATACAGACTAGGCTCTGACAGAGCCAGCAGCGCCCAGACACAAATTATACAGGAGGCAAAAATAACAACTAGGTAGGCACTCGCTAGGCAGGTCAACTGAACAAAACTAGTGGGGAAAAGGCTAAAGTAGTCACAAAACACTGCTGTGATTAACAATAACAACAAAAACATTTTCTCACTAGTACTAAGTCCCTCTCATACATCAGATGCCATTCAGGTAAGAAAGAAGTGAAATGAAAAAATTGAGCGTTTATTTTTTAATTTCAGCATATTATAGGGGTACAAATGTTTAGGTTACATATATTGGCTTTGCCCCACCCAAGTCAGAGCTTCAAGTGTGCCCATCCCCCAGACAGTACACGCCACATCCATTAGGTGTGTATATACCCATCCCGTCCTCCCCCTACCATCTGCCCAACACCTGATGAATGTTACTACTATATGTGCACTTAAGTGTTGATCAGTTAATACCAATTTGGTGGTGAGTACACGTGGTGCTTGTTTTTTCATTCTTGTGATACTTACCTAGTAGAATGGGCCCCAGCTCTATGAAGAATAATACAAGAGATGCTAGATCACCATTGTTTTTTATGGCTGAGTACAACTCCATGGTGTGTGTGTGTGTGTGTGTGTGTGTGTATACATATATATATATATATATATATATATATATATATATACACCACATTTTATTAATCCACTCATGTATTGATGGACACTTGGGTTGTTTCCACATCTTTGCAATTGTGAATTGTGCTGCTATAAACATTCTAGTGCAGATGTCTTTTTTGTAGTAGGTCTTTTTTTCCTTTGGGTAGATGCCTAGTAATGCGATTGCCGGATCAAATGGTGGTTATACTTGTAGCTCTTTGAGGTATCTCCATATTGCTTTCCACAGAGGTTGTACTGGTTTGCAGTCCCACCAGTAGTGTATGAGTGTTCCTACCTCTCCACATCCAGGCCAGCATTTATTGTTTTGGGACTTTTTGATAAAAGCCATTCTCACTGGAGATAAGTGATATCTCATTGTGATTTTTATTTGTATTTCCCTGATGATTAGAGGTGTTAAGAATTTTTTCATATGTTTCTTGGCCAATAGTCTATCTTCTTTCAAAAAGTTTGTGTTTATGTCCCTTGCCAATAGTTTGATAGGGTCTTTTGATTTTTTCTTGCTTATTTTCCGGAGTTCTATATAGATTCTAGTTATAAGCCCTTTTTTGGATGTGTAGCATGCAAATATTTTCTCCCATTCTGCAGGTTGTCTTTTTTCCCTCATGATAGTTTCCTTGGCTATGTAGAGCCTTTTAATTTGATCAGGTCCCATTTATTTATTTTTGTTGTTGCTGTGATTGCTTTTGAGGTCTTCTTCATAAATCCTTTGCCTAGGCCAATGTCTGTAAGAGTTTTTCCAACATTTTCTTCCACAAATTCTTACAGTTTCATGCCTTAGGCTTAAGTCTGTTATCTACCATGAGTTGACTTTTGTGAGAGGTGAAAGGTACGGATCCTGTTTCAGTCTTCTACATGTGGCTATCCAATTTTCTCAGCACCATTTTTTGAATAAGGATTCTTTTCCCCAGTATATGTTTTTGTCTGCTTTGTCGGAGACTAGATGGCTATATGAGGATGGTTTTATATCTGTTCTCTTGGTCTATGTCTCTGTTCTTGTGCCAGTACCATGCTGTTTTAATACTATAGCCTTGTAGGTCAGCAGAATCGACATTGGTAAAATGTCTGTACTACCCAAAGTGATCTACAAATTCAACGCAATCCCTATTAAAATATCAACCTCATTTTTGCAGATCTAGAAATTGAGCATTTTGCTTAAAGTGACTATTTTCATTATTGCATTGACTAAGACTACTTGATTTCCTGAATATAATAGTTTCTTCTCCTGAGGTTTAGGAGGTTTAAGAGAAAGGTCAAGTAACTTAGAGACATAATAAAGAAGTTACTTTTTCTTTTTACCACTGAGCACAGTGCAAGTAAATGTAAGACTTCATATAAACTCCTTGAAACCTATATCTAATTTTCTTGTAGAAAGGTTGAGCCAGTTTTACTGTTTTTATTTCCAATAAGAGTATCCATTTCATCATCATTCATCATTCTCAGTATTTCTGTTACAAAATTTTATTAAGTATAATTTATAAATTGAAACACTAGAATAGTATTAATATCATTTATTATATGGTATCATGTGTTCAATTAAGATGCAAGATTATTCAATGAAAAGTGCACTGCATAAAAGTATTAATTTAACAGGTTTTTTTCATTAATTTGTTTTTCAATGTGGATTAAAATTGACAAATTTAAGAAAGATTCTAAGAGCAGAATTAAAAATGTTTAACATATTGCTGAAAACATTAAGGTTTTAGTTTGAGATGAAAACCAATTTTGCTTTTATCAATGCACATAATATACGAAGGTTTCAGTCTTTTAGCACCAGTAAAAATTTGTAAAAATTTGTATATATAATATAAAGTAAAAACTATAGATAAACAAGCTGAATTTTGTATTATTTTACAGTATGTAATTTTTTTCTGGGCATTCTAAGTTTATTTAGTCTTTTATATACTATGATTTCAGAATAATATCTAAATATATTTATTAAGGAGCTACTCTACATTAAAACACTTGATTTTAGCAAAAGGTTGAGAAGTGATTACTGTACATTATTAAGCAGCTGTATGAACACAAAGGTTGAGATAGGAAAAAACGTAGCCATTTTTAATAAAATGGTCCAAAAAATCACCTATGTTTTAATTAGGTGCTTCTCTGGATTTGTGTAAAAGAAAAGTTCAAAAATAAAATATTTTTGAAGATGCTTGACTGAGGTAATTTCCTAGAGACAAGATATCTTATTCCTTTTGTTCAGCAGGTGTGTGCATGTCTTAGGCAAGTGTAAGACAATTTAGGTACAGTTGCATTTGATTAGATTGATTAAATATGCATTTTTACTCTATAAAGACAAATTTTAGGTATATTAGTTGGACATCTATTTTTAGAAATATCAAGTCTTTATTGTGTGCTATCTGCTCATGTCTACCATGGTTTTGAATAAAGAGCAGTTTCCTTGAAAATGTGAATATATTTCAAAAAATATATTTCTGCCTTCTCTATGACAATAATTTAGGCAAATAGAATCAATGCATTGCCTATTTCATTGTGAGTAGAAAAAAATTCTATGTTCATGTTTTGGCTGGAAAACACTAATTTGGGGACTATATGTATGTATTTGTATTTAAATTAAGCAAAGAATACATTTTTTTTAAGTAATAATAATTGCAGTTAATACTCAGAGCCAGGCATTGTTTTAAGGGCTTTAAATATAATAGATGTAATAGTCACAGAAAAGTTTCATGATGGTTATTATGAGCTAAGGAAGTGTGACCACAAAAAGGCTGAGTTGCTGGGCCAAGGTACATAAGTATAAAAGAGTCAAACAGATTTTTAACCCATGCTCTTAACCACAAAGCCATATAGTTTCAGTTTGAGTTTTATTATTTTAAACACCTCCGTGCTCTCAGATACTTCCTTCTATATTTTCAACTGTGTCAACTCAGTAGCCACAACATATCATTTGCATCCTCTCAATATCTCTCATCTACAGCCATGCCTTATTTTATGCTTTAATTTGGGCTTTCATAACATTATGCCTTGATTTTTGCATGACATATTCAGTCCCTTCCACTTCCAATTCCATTTATACACAGATATCAGAATAATTTTTCTAACATGCCTTCATAGTAAAAACTAAAACATTAAAAAAACTAGGAATAGAAGGAAACTTCCTCAATATGAAAAATGACATCTACAAAAAACAGTAACTAACATCATAATTAACGGCAACAGATATGACACAGATGTTCTCTTTGCCACTCCTATTCAATATTTTACTGGAAATTTAGCAATTGGGCAAGAAAATGAAATAAAAGATACCCATATTAAAAAGAAAGAAATAAAGAATAGCTCCTCTTGAGTATTACATGATCATGTTTATATAAAATCCTAAGAAATGCACAAAAAAATCTAATAAATGAATTCAGTAAGGTTTCAAGATATAAGATCAATACACAAAAATCCATTGCATTTCTATATACTTGTAATGAACAATCCAAGAATAAAATTAAGACAATAATTCTATTAACAATATTGTTAAAGAAGTTTAAAATACACAGGAAAAAATTAACAACAAAAGTGGAAAACTGCAAAACATTGTGGATACAAAAAACCCATTGAATTTTTTAATTTAAGTTGGTGAATAATACAGTATGTGAATTACATTTCAAACTAGAAATCAATACCAAGAGAAACACTCAATTCTACACAAAGTCATGGAAATTAAACAACCTGCTATTGAAGGATTATTGGGTCAATAACAAAATTAAGATGGACATAAAAAGATTCCTTGAAGTAAATGACAAAGGGGACACAAGCTATTGAAATCTATGGGATTCAGCAAATGCAATTCTATGAGAAAAATCCATAGCCTTAAATGCCTATATCAAAAAGTCATAAAGATCACAAATCGACAATCTAATGATACATCTTAAGGAACTATTATAGAAAAGGAAGGGCAAACCAAACCCAAACCGAGCAGAAGAAAAGAAATAACTAAGGTCAGAGCAGAACTAAATAAAATTAAAATAAAGACAAAGAATCAATGAAACAAAGGATGGTTCTTTAAAAAGATAAACAAAATTGATAGACCTATTGCCAGGTTAATCAGGAATAGAAGAGAAAGGACCCAAACAAGCTCAATCAGAAATGAAAAAGGAGATGATACAACTGACACCACAAGAATACAAAATGTCATCTGAATACTATGAAAATCTCTATGCACATAAACTCAAAAACATAGAGAAAATGGACAAATTTCTGGAAACACACAACCTCCCAAGACTCAATCAGGAAGAAATAGAAATCCTGAACAGACCAATAATAAACAATGAGATTGAAGTAGAAATGAAGAAGAATCTTTAAAGCAAAAAAAGCCCTGGACCAGAAGAATTCACAGCCAAACTGTACCAGACCTACAGAGAACACCTGGTACCCATACTGCAGAAATTATTCCATTACATCAAGAAGAAACTCTCCCAACTCATTCTATGAAGGCAATACCACCTTAATACCAAAGCCAGGAAAGGACAAACCAGAAAAAGAAAATGATAGATCAATATCCCTTATGAATATAGAAGCAAAAATCCTCAATAAAATATTAGTAAACCGAATTCAACCGCACATCAAAATAATAATAATAATAATAATAATAATAATACCCCATGACCAAGTGGGCTTTATCCCAGGGATGCAGGGATGGTTCAACATATGTAAATCAATAAATATGATTCAACACATAAACAAAACACAGACTATCTGATCATCTCAATAGATGCAGAAAAAGCATTCGACAAAATTCAGCACCCTTTCATGATAAAAATCCTCAACAGACTTGGCATATAAGGAACATATCTCAAAACTATAAAAGTCATATATGACAAACCACTGCCAACATCATACTGAATAGGAAAAAGTTGAAAGCATTCCCATTAAGAACTGGAGCAAGACAAGGGTGTCCACTATTGGCACTTCTATTTAACATACTGGAAGTCCTAGCCAGAGCAATCAGGCAAGAGAAAGGAGTAAAGGGTGCTTAAATTGGGATAGAGGAGGTCAAACTATTGCTTTTTGGTGATGATATGATCTTATATCTAGAGAACACCACAGATGCCACCAAGACTCCTGGAACTGATAAATAAATTCAGCAAAATCTCAGGTTACAAAATCAATGCACATAAATCAGTAGGATTTCCTATAAACCAATGACAGTCAAATTGAGAGTGAAATAAAAGACTCAATACCATTCACAATAGCCACAAAGAAAATAAAATATCTAGAAATATACTTAATCAAGGAGGTAAAAGATCTCTACAAAGACAACTAAGAAATACTGAGGAATGAAATCACTGAGGATATAAACAAATGGAAAAACATATCATGCTCATGGACAGGTAGAATCAACATTGTCAAAATGTCCATACCACCCAAAGTGATTTAAAGATTGAATGCAATACCCACTAATATACCAACATCAGATTCCAAAGGTATAGAAAAATAATTCTAGGCTTGATTTGGAACTAGAAAAGAACCCAAATAACCAAAGCAATCCTAAGCAAAAGAAACAAATCTGGAGGAAACACATTACCAGACTTCAAATTATACTACAAGGCTATATTAACCAAAACAAGATAGTATTGACACAAAAATAGAGACATAAACCAATGGAACAGAACAGAGAACCCAGACATAAAACCTTCTGCATCCAGCTATCTGACCTTTCACAAAGCAGACAATACTACACAATGGGGAAAAGAAGTCCTATTCAATAAATGGTGCTAGTAGAATTGAATAGCCACATGCAGAAGAATGAAACAGGATCCACATCTCTCACCACTAACAAAAATTAATTCAAGTTGGATAGAAGACTTTAATGTAAGGCATGAAACCATAAGAATTCTAGAAAAAAATGTTGAAACAACTGTTCTAGATATTGGCCTGGGCTAAAAATTTGTGAAGGAGACCCCAATGGCAATCACAGCAACAACAAAAATAAATAAATGGGACTTGATTAAATTAAAAAGCTTCTGCACAGCTAAGGAAAAAATCAACAAAGCAAATAGCCTACAGAATGGGAGAAAATATTTGCAAACTATATATCTGATAAGGGCTAATAACCAAACTCTACAAAGAATTCAAGCAAATCAGCAAGAATAAAACAAACAACCATATTAAAAATGGGCAAAAGACATGAACAGAAGCTATTCAATAGAAGGTATACAAAGGGTGAATAAACATGAAAAAATGCTCAATGTCACTAATCATCAGGGAAATACAAATTAAAACCACAAAGAGATATCACCTTAATCACCTTACCCCAAGTAGAATGGTTGTTATTAAAAAGTTCAAAAGCAATAGATGCTGATGTGGACTCAAAGAGAAAAGATTGCTTCTACACTGTTGATAGTACTGCAAATTAGCACAACTTTTATAGAAAACAGCATGGAGATTCCTCAAAGAAGTAAAGTTAGAACTACCATTTGATCCAGCAATCCCACTACTGAGTATTTTCCCAAAGGAAAAGAAGTCATTTTATCAAAAAGACACATACACTTGATTGTTTATTGCAGCATAATTCACAATTGCAAGGATGTGGAATCAACCCAAATGCCCATCAATTCATGAGTGGGTTAATGAAATACGATATATGTATACCATGGAATACTACTCAGCCACGAAGAAAGATGAATTAAGGCCTTTTGCAACAATTTGGATGGAACTGGAGACTATTCTCCTAAGTGAAGTATCTAAAGAATGGAACAAAAACACACCACATGTACTCACTATTAAATTGGAACTAACCGATGAGCACACCTGTGCACAGAGGCAAGTAAAACTCAGTGGAAATCAAGCATGGGGTTGTGGGTAGGAAGGGATGGCTGAAAATCTACTCATCAAGTACAAGGAGCACTACCTGGGTGATGGACATGCTATAACCCTGACTGAAACAACAAAAGCGATCCATGTAACCAAAAACATTTGTACCCCCAAAATAGTTTAAAATAAAAAAAAAAGGTTTGTGAAAAATATATATATATATAAAATAATAATCTTTTTGAAGTAGTCCCTTCTCACAATTCTTTCTGGTCTACAAATTAAGTCAAAATTCCTGTTTATAAGCTGAAACTCTTGTCATCTGGCCTTCACATTTTGTTTGTTTCTCAATTCATTAATGATACATTAAAAGTAATCATGCCTATTATTCATATATTCCATTTATTTTCTCTTCGTCATGCCATCTCTACCCAAGAGATACTTATTTCTCCGTCTTTGTGTTCAGATATCTACTAACTTTTACTTCTCATTCCCCATGCCATCTCTTCTCTGAAAGAGGTGACTCTCTTCTGCTCTCCAATCTCTCTCTTCTCTGAAACTTCATAGCACTGTAGTTCTGTACCTTTCTCATGGCATTGATCACTTTCTGTTTTCTAGCACAATTGGGTTAACTTTACACAAATTCTTGATGGCAAGGTTCCTGTTCAATTTATTTTTTAGCCCTCCTGCAAAAACGAATAAAATAGCATGCATGCGGGTGTTCAATAAACACTTTAAATGAGTTAATTATGCATTCAGAAAGGCAGAGAGAATGAATAAATGGAAATAGTGAACAAATGATCCACTGAATGAATGAATCTCACTTTCCTTCAAAGCTTTTTAACCAGGTTGCATGGATATATCTTCTGGGTTATTCTGTGCCTAACAGAATCTACTATGAATATTTAGATAGAAAAAGAATTTTTAAAAGGACATTATCTCGCAAACTCACCAAAGGGCTAGAGAGCTACATTTTTTAGATCTCTTGTCAGAAACAAAAAACAAGCATATTGCATTTTCTGATGTAGAAAAAACATTCCCTGTCCCTTCCAGCTGTTCAGTACTTATCAGAGTCAAGACTGGATCACAAAACTTTGTTAGTGTCACCCCCTGAAGAACTGAGTAGAGATTTTAGATAGCTTCTATAGAATTAATATGTGTACCTTAATAACACACACTGCGAATGCTTCTCCTTTCAGAATCCATTGCTCATGAAAAGCCAAATATGTTCAGCAAAGCATGAAACAACTGCAGTCATTCATCAGTGGTCACAGAGTCACATTTAAGTGTAACTTTAAAGATGTCATGGACCTTATATTTATTGTTCTGAATAAACATTAATCTCATGAAGAAGTACTGAAGGTTGAAGGCCTGTAATTACCCACCAGCTAGGTACACTGTCATTAACTACGATGAAAGTGTCTCTGGGTTTCCATATCAATGCACATTGCCCACCTTACAAGGTAATATTCCCCAGAAATGAGAATTCAACCTCCATGTCTTTATAGGCCCCAACATTCACTCAAACAGACCAAGAACATGCCAAGCTATCCTTGGCTTTCAATGCCGACTTCATAAAGAGATGGACTGAGATGGATGACAATTCTAGTTAAAGATGAGTGCAGTGGACTTTAAGCTATATCACTTGTCAATCATTAAATGAGGAGAAAAAGTGTGACAAGGATGACTTTCAGTAGAAGGAACCCAGTATTTGATTTTAATATTATCGATCTTAGGAAAACTCCTGATTTAGTTTTTTTCATGAGCATCTGATATAATTTCATAGTTACTCACTACAGTAAAACCAGTCAGGTGCCTATGCTAGATTTTTACTTAAAAGTGTAAAGATAGAACAATCCAAAGAAATTAAAACAGCAAACCCTGAACGCGGTGGAACTGGCATTGTGGGTAAATCATTTAACTAATATTGAGCCTCAGTTTCCTCAACTCTAAAAAACAACAAAATACACCACATGGTTATAAAGATTAATTAAATGAGATGCATTTAAAGCATCTAAGAGACTGCCTGGCCTATAGTAGTTAATAAATATTTGATGGTTTAAATTACTTACATAAGCATGCTTACCTATCAAATTAATTTACATTAGTTATTATCTTAATTTTGTTCTGTATAATAGTCTTCTATGCATTATCTATAGAAATAGCACAGTCATTGTGCTCAGCATTTAACAGGCGGGAAAACAAGCAAAATGAAGGTAAGGGAAGTTAAGTGATTTAACTAAGAGGAGCAAGACAGACAGAGCTATAATTCTCCTGTGTTACAATTGTGCTCTTTATACCAATTGCGAGGTGGTGGTGGCGGCATATACAAAGGACAAAATGGCGAAGTTATAATTGACATAAGAGATATATTGACAGGATCAAACAGGATAAGCTAATTTGTAATTCCAGAATCTCTTAGACACACCATTTTTTTCTTCGTAAAAGCATAGATTTTAGGAGTACTAAAAGGTACCCATTTTTGGCCTCCATGGTATCCCTTGTCCTCCATATCCATTCTTATTTTTTTCATGCAAGAGAATTTTTGGCTAATAATTATAGTGACACAGAGAAAAACTTCATATTCCAGTTTTGCCTGATGTGAGGTATAACCATATGGTAAAGCTCTGGCCAATGAAATAGATCAGAAGGGGTGTGTAACTTCTGGGCTGCGCCTCTAAAAGGACGGGGCCAGCATTCCATTTCCCATATTATTCATCTGGCTGGCTGGAATGTGGGCAGCCATGGCGGCAGGAATTGGAATAGCCTTGTTTGACCACGAGATGGAGGCTGGCCGTTGAGGACGGCAGAGCAGCAAAACAGAGAAAGCCTACATCTCTGAAAACTTTGAGGATTAGAGTCACCACACAAGATTAGAATTGTACATGAAAGAAAAATAAACATGTATGTTATTTAGAACACTACTATTTGGTGTAACAGCATCTAGAATGATATTCTAATGAAGCACAATACAGCTTACTTATTCTGTTGTTGCTACTGTCACTACCTCTCTTGCGTGTGCACCCTTTATTATAGAATCAGAGAATGGAATCAGCACAGGGAATCAGAAACCAACGAGATCAGTATCTTCCCACCTCCATCTCATATTCGCCAAGAGCAGAAACTAAGACCAGAAACTGACAAATGCTAGGATTTTAAATAACTCTTCAAAATTGCAGTTTAATGTAATTTCATGTGAACCATGCTTAGGTTTGCTTTTTTGCTTTTCTTCTCCACCTAGTATTAATAGCTAAAAAAAAAAAAAAGAATATAATGTCACTAATATAAATGATATATATTTATTACTTGTTTTATCTATAGTACTTATTGTAAGAATTTAATTTTAAAATAATTTAAAAATATAAATACCCATACGATTACTAATTTTAAAAATGTAGTTTCAGAACAATATGTATTCTATGAACCAGTTTTTGCTGAAAATATACAATTATGTGGTTATGTATATTTTTACGGATGTGTCTAAGTATATTTAAACAAAAATTATGGATGTGTACACAGCAACTTCTCAGTATGCCTTTTGGGAGAACAATTGGAGATGATAAGTGAAGAAGTTCAACTTCTGTTTATCTACTCATGTATTAATTGAACTTTTCAATGAACATTTACAATTTTGTAATCTATCTTAATAAAATTTGCTTTAACAATGTTATATGATCCCACCAAAAACAGCCATAAACTATCCAAAATTTGGGGACATAAATACAACCAAATGCATTTTAATTATTTAAATCTGTTTTTACCTTTTATCTAGTTAAGATATAACTGTATTAACAACGACAACAACAACCCCTACATACAGAGCGCTAAAGCAATAGCAAGTAACTCCACAGGGAGTATTCCATACGCAAGAGAACAAGAGTAAGACCAATGCAGGTAATTGTAAAAGTCTACCAACAAACACTGAGTCATAGGGTGCACAGGGGCTATCTTTTTCTTTGTAAATAGTACAAAGAAGGCAGGGCTGGTGAGTAAGTGAAGACAGTGAATTTGAAGGAAAAGGAGAAGGAAGAGAATAGGAGAAGGAAAAGGGTGAAGGAGAAAAAGGAGACTAAGAGAAAGATGAGCGAGAGGAGAGGGAAGGAGAGAAAGAGGAGGAGGAGGAAAAAAATGTTAGGACTGAAGAATAAAATATAACCAGATTTTTACTAATCTCAAATATAGAGACTACTTGAGTATGCAAAATTAAATCTAACCTCATTAGCCAATGTCTCGATTATGCAGATAGTGAACAAACATGTGTTCTTGATATCATTATAGAGTTCATCAACCATGTTCAAACTTCTATAAAATGAAAAAATTTTACTAACATAACATAATAAATTAGAGCTTTAATATACTTAGCAATTTTAATTTTTTTTAAAGAAGATCTTCTAAATGCCAAAACAATCTACTATAAGTTTTACCTATTCTCCAGTTATTTTTCAAAGTTTTGCTGGAATTAAAAAAAAAAATCACAAAGAAAATTAGTAAAACCTCAAGTACAAAAGATATGGAGAAAATGAAGACCTAAATAATTAGCCTATGAATACCATAGTTTGTATGTTCATTGAAAGCAGAAAATATGGCTCATCTTCTAATTAAATTGACCATCGGGGATTGTGAAAATTTAATACTTGATGCATTCTTCATAAAATAAATAGGTTTATATATTTTGAAAGTAAATAAAAAGCAAAGTTTTTTTTTTCTTTTTAATCAGTATGGACTGAAAAGAAAAGAAAATTTAAATGACTAGTGATATTTATAATCATATCATGAACATCCGGATATTCTTTTTTTAAACAAGGTTGTGGGAAGTGAACACAGAGCTAGAAGACACCTAAAAATAAAAGATAGAGATTTCATGTATTTTCCTTAATGAATAAATATTGTTAGAGCATTGGGCGAATCTCTGCTTTGATATGCTTATTTTTTCCTCTTTAAATTTCAGTTCTGTGGAATCATGTAAGAAACAGAGATAAAGTTGGGATTTAATTTTGGGGGGCAGAGTGGGGAGGAGAGATTCAGGGACAGAAAAACACCAATAGAAAATGCCACAGAAACTTAAACACAGGGAAAGCGAAATTACAAATGAGTGATTAAAATCATTAACCTCCAATGCAACCTGACACATGTAAAATCTATTGTTTCAAGACTCAAACTATAAATCTAGAACCCACATGAAGCAATGCTTAATTAAAAAAAAAAAACTCAAGAAATGAATAGTTTCTGTCTTACAGTGAAATGATTTTGTATGTAGGTAACTGAGCTATAGGAGAAAAACAGAAGTTTAATTCTAAATAAGGGATAATTAAATGAAAATTACAATGTGAGCCTAGTTACAAAATTCTATTAAGTTTTGCTTCTTTTCGAGTTTTTCTTTATGTATATTCCAGTCAAGTAATATAATTGATATTTTAATAGACTGTCTTTTATTTTTCTCTTAAAAGAAAAAGAAAAGAAGGAAAAGGAGGGGGAAAAAAAGAAAATGAAGAAGCAACCACTGGTCAGTTATTTTTCTATCTGCTTTACCTGAAGGGAGAACCGTTCTGTTATGATCCATTGCAAGGTACCAACAACATCTGGTGGTAATTATCCTGTATTACAGTCCCCATATCCCTGGATAGAATAACCAATCTTCCAATCTTTGTGCCATTTTAATGGAAAATTAGTTTTCAATAAAAATTCCATAAGTGTATGTGCATATGTATGTCTTGTATGGATGAAAAATGGAATATCTGATTAACCAAAATTTATTAAGAACATGTTCAGAAGATCTGTACAACAGAGATAACAGATATTTTATTATACAAAAGAAAATACAACAAAGAACAGAAATATTGCAAAATAACTAGTAACAAAATAGATAAAGTAATTAGAGTAATTAAATGCTGATATGAAATATAAGCAAGTTGTAGGATTTTTTTTCTTTCTTTCTTTTTTGGATACATATTGTTACTGGTGCAGGTCCTTGGGCTCTCTGTACAATAGAAATTAACAAGAGGCCAAACGGAAGTCACAGGCAAGGCTTTATTACGGCTTATGTTCCAACATAAGGGAAGCAGCACAAAGGAAAAGTCCTCAGGGTTTCTCCCTGAGGGGAGTTCACGGAGAGTTTTAAAGAGGCGTAGGCAGGAAAAGAGTGAAGTGTAAGAATATAGAGGTGGAAATTTTCTTGCATCTGCATAGTTCTGTTACAGGCATCTTCATGCTTGCATGTCTCATTAGCATGTTAAATTTCCACCCCTGGATGTGATTTTTTAGCATTAAAATGATATTATAATGAGGAAAAAGTCAGGGTAAGGTCATTGTGGGTTTTTTTTCTGGCTTAAGGTTGTTGGATTCAGATAGGTTTGGTTCTTTTGCAGCCAGGTGCGTTATCGGCCTGTGTCCATGTCTTGCTCCAGTGGCCCTGAAAAACACTACTCACAAGGTTATGCTGTCCCACTTTGTTTCTCTTGGTCAGGAGTGATGCCTGAATCCTGTTCCTATACTGTCCCAATATGATTTAGTCTGTTTTGAAGACTATATTCTTCATCGCCTAAAAATACTATGGGATTTCAATCTTTCATGCATGTCATCATTCTATATTAACTATGAAATTAATAGCATTCTCAAAAGTACAAATAATCTAAGTACATAAGGAAATTTCAACTTTATGATGACTTCTAGAAGCACAACATATATTCATTCATTTATTCATTCATTCATTTATTCCTTATATGTTGTGCACCTACTGTGTTTCAGACATGATTTAGTTCTAGACATAAGATAGTGAACAAGACAGGCACACAGTATTTGGTTCCATGCATTTTCTATACTATCGAGAAACAGACAACGAACAAACATACTAATGAACAAAATGGTTTCAGATTGTCTCAAGTATTATGAGCGAAATAACCAAGGTTATGTGCTAGAAACAAAGGACTGGAGCGGGTGGGTCGTTATTTTCAAAATATTTCAAGAAGCAGCTTGGAGAATTCCTCTTTGGAAAGGCAAGTTTTAAGTTGAGACCTAGAATATGAGAAGAAGCCAGTGTGCAAAGATTCAGAAAAAGGAAATGAGAAAAAAAGACCAGGAAGAGGGAATCAGCTTCTTTGGTATGATATGTGTGTTCAGGGTGCAAAGAACTGGGAAAAGAGAGGTTGAGATGAGGTTGAAAAGCAGAGGAGAAGAAGAAACCAGACTGTGCAAGTTTTGGTTTTATTCTCAGTGAAAGGGAAAATCTTTGAAGAGTTTCAAGCAGTTTTTTTGATTTAGCCTGGTTTGGCTCTTTGAAAAAGTAAATATTGCAATGAGGAAAATATTTGTATATAGTAAACCAATATATTATTTGTCCCAATTCAACACTAGTTTCTAGATGCCTGAGATTCCAATATCAAGAACCTAGCCTATCTGACTTAAATTGTAAGTATTTAATATTAGCTAAAGTGCAGAGAGGGCACAGGAAATAATGTCTGAAGAGGAATTTGGGGTAGACAGAAGAGAAAAGTTACTGAGAATTTCTTATTGTCCAGCGAATTCTGGGAAGAAAGACACCAACCAAGGTGGAGAAAAAGGCAAAAAAGGAAACATAAAGAGTGTAGCTTTCACCTGCTTTTCTGAAATCCCAGTTAGAGGTGTGGAGTTAATTGAAGGGAAAGGTTTTTGCCTACTTCCATTTTGAACTCTGAAAAGACAACTTCACTGTTGGGAGTTTGTGGCAACAAGAGTTCAGCCATGGCGCAGAAAAAAACTAAAGATATGGCAGCATTAAGTAGAGAGAAG
This sequence comes from Indri indri, assembly GCA_004363605.1. Lineage (NCBI taxonomy): Eukaryota > Metazoa > Chordata > Mammalia > Primates > Indriidae > Indri > Indri indri. Next base: position 81,437 of record RJWJ010002137.1, read on the forward strand.
ACTGAGTGAATGCTCAGAGCTGCCTTTGTGTAGTGGGGCACGGATGGGACTCAGACGTGCCCTGCATGCCCCATGGAAGAGACGAAGATTGCTGAGCCCAGAGCTAGGAGGCCTGCCTGGGGCTACCCTGGCAAGAGACAATGGCCATGGTGCAAAAACCACAGTGTAAGTAGCCTAGTCAGGCACCTAATGGAGGGTGGTTATGAAAATATGAGAGGAGCACAACCAAGTCCTGAAGTGCCCAAGAGAACAAGTCACAAATTTAGGACGCTCCTCAGAACATAGCCCAACAACCCCAGGGATCAACCAGCCACCCTACAGCAGAGACCCAGGAGGATCCAGAGGGCCCAGAGGTCACCCAAGAGTCCCACGTTTCTCCACCACTTCTGCAAGGGCAGGAGGCCCCCGTCTATCCCCTCCCACATTCTCGTTTGTTAGTTTGGGACTTGTCAGTGACAATATGTAAAACAAAGCACTTCCCTGAAAAAAAAAATTAAACCAGAATCTGAGATACTGTAAATTAGCCAGTTAAAATCTCCACCATGGATCCCGTCCCTATTTGTCAGGGTCAGGGCTTGTGAGGAAGATTAGATTTGTTACAGACAATCAAAAACCTTCAATTACTTTGTACATCAGAGTTGACCTCGGTGTAAATTTACAGCACTACCACAATGCTTAGATTTAATCATTATTCCATCTATTTCAGTTCATTGACTGCCCATATGTAATTAGCACACATTTAAAAATATGTGTTTATTAAGATATGTGTACTGCTATTAATGAAGTGCTCTAAAATGAAAAGTATTCTGAACCTGAGTAAGAAATCATATGTTCTGTGGCTGATGCTGTCGTTGCCACCAACTGGCTCTGTAACCTGGGGCAAGTCATTTAATTTCTCTGGGCATTAATTTCCTCTGAAAAATGAGGAGACTGGACTAAATCATTGCTAAGGTCAATTTTGATTTCTGATGTCTGTCATGTGAGTGCTAAAATAAGGCCTGCTGAGATGATGGTGGTTAGATTTGCATTAATCAAGAAACAATGATAATAAGTGTAGAACCATTTAGTGAGTCCAGGCCATTTGCCTGGCACAAAGTAAGTCATTTTATATAAGTTATTTCTAATCATCTAAACAAACCCATGAGGAAATGGAGGTTCAGAGAGGCTATAATTTGCTTTATGCTACACAGCTGGTAAGTGGCAGCGCCAGGCCTGCAACCCATGTTTTCTCTGAAGCTTCTGAATTAGGTACGATGGTACTTATTTTCCATTTTTGTTTGTTTGCTTGTTTGATCTGAAGATTCAGCTTCCAGGCGTTGTTAAAATCCTATGTATTTTTCACACTGTTCATTCTCTCCAGAGCTATTTTTATAGCATTGAGGCAAAGCAACTGTCCCCTGAACTCCTGAAGAATTCAGATCATTCATTTAGCACTTATTTTCAGAGCTCATATATTTTTCTAACCTACTGTAAATATTTCCTGTGTACTGGTAACCAAACTATAAATGCCTTGAAGGAGTGTCAAGAAATGCTTGGGAAGTGTGTTGCACCAACTTAGGCTGAAAGTTAGGTAAAGAGAGTAGGGTGCCTGCAGTCAAAATCTCAGGAGGTCTCACTCTCAAGATCATGCCAGTGCAGGATCACCTCATTTCAGTCCTGGCCCTGGACAGCACACAGCAGCTGGTGGATAGCTAGCTCTCCAGGATGATCTGAAGTTCAGCAACTTCAGTTCTCAGCTGTGATGCCTACTAAAGTTTGCCTGCCCAGTGAGACCCTATGCAGTGCCTGGAGAGTCAACCTGTTGGAAACAAAGCTGGAGTCCAGAAAGGCAGAGCAGAAATGAGTCTGCTGGAAACACCTTCCTTGCTAGCATATCCTTACAGTATAATGGGTCACCAAAGAGCCAAAACAAGGGTAACTGAGCCATTATCTTCCCATTCAGCCATCTCCTGGAGCTATAAACCCCACTGATGTAATGTTATGAATGGAAAGGTTTCTAAAACAATTTCTGAAGGTTATTTCAGGCCTTGACCAGGGCTTGTGTTAGTTCACTACAGCTACCATAACAAATACCACAGGTAGGGTTACTTAAACAACAGAAATTTGTTTTCTTACAGTTCTAGGGACCGGGAGTCCAAGATGAAAGAGTCAGCAGGTTTGGTTTCTTCTGAGGCTTTGTTGGCTTTGTTGGCTCCTTGTTGGCTTGAAGATGGCTGCATTTTTTTTTTTTTTTTTTTTTTGAAACAGGGTTTCACTTTGTCAGGCTGGAGTGCAGTGGCACGATGATAGCTCATTTAACCTTGAACTCCTGAGCTCAAGCAATCCTCCCACCTCAGCCTCCCAAGGTGCTAGGATTACAGGCATGAACCACAGCACCAGGTGACATGGCCACATTCTTGATGTGTCTTCACGAGTTCTTTTCTCTGTGAATACACTTCTCAGTTGTCTCTGTCTCTCTGTGTGTCCAAATTTGTTCTTATAAGGACATGAATCAGATTGAATTAGGATCCACCCTAATGGCATCGTTTTAGTTTAATCACCTTTTTAAAGACACTGTCTCCAATTACAGTCATATTCTGAAGAAATAGGGATTAGGACTTCAACATATGAATTGGAGTAAGGAATGTAATTCAGCCCATCACACCATGGATCTAGAGAATTGTAAGCTCTCAAACAGGCAAATATATTCATAATGGCTAGTAGAATACCATACATGTTAATAAATATTTTATTTAATTCTTTGTGCTTCAAAATTCAATTCCGACAATATCTAGGTAAACAATAAGCTTCTATTGAATCAATATGATTGATTGAATTAATGAATAAATTTGTTTACTGTCTGGGATGGTCACCATCACACTATCTGACAGCAAAACTTAAAGATTAGTTAGAGATATAACTGAGATGAGAATTTAACAAATCACTCCAGTCTTTATTATTTAAAAATTAGTATTTTAATTAAACAATCAAACTTAAGCAATGTTACAAGTTAAATAGATAATTCTTATTTAACAAGATCTCTTTCTTTTTAGTAAATATGTAAAATCAAATATTTTTCACACTTTTTCTTCTTTATCAGCTTTAATGAGACCTAATTCACATACCCAAATATGGATTGGATATTTGTTACCCTTAATTCTATATTATCACTAAATCACCTTTGTACTGGGCCTCTGGTTTCATGTTATGAAGTAAAAAGTGCATCATGCATACATATTTTAAGTATTTATTTAAACCATTATGCTGATAATAGTCTGAATTTTTATGTATCTATTGTATTTTTAACATTAGACATGTCCTCATCAACCAAAAGATCTCAATCTTTCCCTTTGAGTTTTCTACTCTAGGATACCCTGATTCCTGTTTTTTTCACATAGCAAGGAAAGGAAAAGAAAAGCTAATTGCGTAGATTTTCTTCTTTTACACATTATGGTATACCACCAACATGCTTGTCTAGATTCTGTCTAATCAGATAATTATTTTCTACTTGACTCTTTAAAAACAAAATAGCTCATTACTCATCAATTACTACCAGCAAAAGTCACTGACTTGCTTTAACTTGAAATTCAAATTGAATAGCTTACCCTTAGCAACAGGCCAGCAGCAGTTGAGGTCACAGAGTACAGGTCCTCAAAACATATGTTTTTGAAAAAATATATGTTTTTATTTATTAAACATATTTTTACATTCTTTTTTTACTTAAAATACTTAAGGTAGGTTATAAATTGTGAGATTAAAAACTATGTTCCTTATATCAAATAGAATTTCTTACTGAGTTTTTATAAGATTAATTTAAAGTAACACTTAGCAAACAGAGCTTGTGCCAAGTTTAAAAGACCACAAAAACCATAAACTCATGGATAGGAATAATTATTTTAACCATTCATTTTAAAAATGAAGAAACTAAGATAGTAATGACTAAGTTGTAAGCAGAGGGCTGATTCTGAAAGGGTTTTCAATTTTAGGTTCAGAAATTATTTGAGAAATGAGTTCTGGACAGGACCACTGAGGGACAAATAGGTGTGCTTGCCAGGTACACATGCATAAACTAAAAACAATTAATTCAATAGAAGTGAGTGTTGAGGGACTAGTGGTGGGTTTTGAAGCCAATGAAAGATTGAGTTTTGTGTATTGGAAGATGGAGAGTCAATGGAGAAACACATAGAGAAAGTTCACTATGACAATTACGTAGTTTGTGACAATGCTGGCTGACAAAATGGACTCACGATAGGAAAGTGGAGCTAAGGACACCTCTGAGAAAATCATCCCTTCGATCCTTTTGTGAACTAACTTGTATTTGGAGAAAGACTATAGGAATAAAAATGAAGAAAAGAAAGTCCACAAAATGGGGTGAAGAAAAACAAAAGAGGATTTGTACCACATGTTCACATATTAAGTTCTAATGACAGCTTCTTGACACTGAAATTAGTTATGCTGAAGTTTCTAAATAGAAATAAACTATTAATGAAGCAGGAAAAAGTCATCAAAATGGACAAAGAGGGTTAATGAGGAAAACATCCAAAATTTTAGCATCATTATTTTTCTGTGTGTCAAATAAATGAACTTGACTGCACATTCATATTTCCTTGGGAATTATTGCACAGAAATGGTTTAAAAATAACAAAAGGTGGTGGTTTTTTTTTCTTAACAAAAAACCAACATGTATTTAAATAGACCATATAATAAGACTGACACGCCTCACATTTTGTATGTTCTGTATATGGCAGCTCTCACAGAGGGTCTTATATTTTAGTCCAGAGAGCTGGCGTATGTGACAACAGATATTTGCAGTGATGAAGGCCAGGGGGAAAAATCTCTTTGCTTCCACACATCCTTTGTACCAAAGTCATTTGCCAACAATGAAAAACTCCCTTTGTTTCTTCCCAGTCCTGTTTCTGGTAAGGAAGAAGCTTATTGTTTCGCAGTATGCGTTTGCACGTTGTTTGGATGCTAACCGCTCTGCCTCAGAGAACCCTGAGACAGTGGGAAAGCTCTGAATCCAGTCGTTTGAAGTGGGAAAACAACTCTGATGTACTATCCCTCTGCATTCTGTTTTACTCTATTGTTCAGCTCCCTACAGTGTTTTCAACCTCGTAAGTGTGAACAGCAAAGCAAAACTCAAACATCACCAAGGCTAAGGATATGTCTAATCTAAATTTGTTCATGAGCATACAGTCATTGATTGTATAACACTTTCTAAAATGTGAGTATATCACAATTAAAGGCTGGAAAACTTCAAGAAAAAAAACTAGCTTAATTGGTGTTAGGAAAATAACTTCTTTGTATTTTTAAAGTAATTGCTCTCAGGTTATGAGATTCGGCGGTTTACCTGAGTAAAAAATATTCTACGTTTGTTAGCCTACCCTTTTTTTTCCCCAGTGGAAGTTTTGGTTTGTAGACATTACTGTAAAAATTCCAAGAATTATTTGATAACACTCTATAGCTGGTTGAATTATGTTCCCTAAAAAGTCTGTATTGAAATTCTAACCCCGGGTACCTGTGAATGTAAACTTACTTGGAAATAGGATGTTTGAAGATGTAATCAAGTTAAGGTAAGGTCACATTAGATTAGAGTGGGCCCTAAATTCACTGACTGGTGCTTTTACAAAGGAAGGGAGATTTGGAGACACAGAGCCACGCACAGAGGGATGACAGCCATGTGAAGGAGTATATACTGGAGTGATGCAGCTACAAGCCAAGGGATGCCACGGATTGCTGGCAACCGCCAGAAGACAGAAGGAGGCAAGGAGAATTCTTCTCTAGAGCCTTTATAAGGAGCATAATGCTGGAAACACTTCGGTTTCAGACTTCTGGCTTCCAGAACTCTTAATTTAAAGAACATATTTCTGTTTGTTTAAGCCATTCGATATGTGGTAATATTTTTTACAGTAGCCCTAGGAATCTAATGCATACTCTGAACTATAATTTTTCTCTGATTGTAAATTATCTACTTAATATATTTTTAGAAAGGTTCTCATTGTCAAAATAACATATATAATAATATTCAATTTTTATATGGAGGATATTGAGATATCTTTAACAACTTCCAATAATCTTAGGAACTTCTGAACAGAATAGGTATATTTAAAGGGAAAGAAATAACTCATCTTAATGAAATCAAATGTCAATTGGGTGAAGACAAACATCATCATTTCCCACCTGAAGTCTGGCCTTGGCCTCTTCCTGCAAGCATCCCAGTACCCCAGTGTTAGATCATATAGCTTGTTACCTTACCGTGAGTCCCAGAAGGAGATGATGATGATGATGATGATGACGCTGGTAATGATTATGACAGTGAATACTAGAAACAGGATAATTCATGATTTAAATATTTTTTGTTTGATTAGAAGTTGTTAGCATTTTCTGATGTTTTTAATATGTGATACATATATAAAAACATACCTTTGAATAAACAATATCATAAGTTCACCTTTCCCTTTGTCTTAGTTTAAGTTCCCCAGAAAACAAGTCTGAGATAAGAGTATGTGTGAGTACTTTACTGGGGTATATGAAATACAATGAGAGCAATGCATGGAAGGAAGAAGATTTAATATAACTTTTTTTTTTAAGTTGGCTGTTGGCTTGAGCAATTCTGGATTTAATACTTTATGATAAAGAAAATTCCCTATATACACAACAACTTCAATGAATATCACCTTCGACCTCCTTACTGAAATAACCCAGCCTCTCCCTAGAGGTCACTGCTTGTCTTTCAACACACTCAAGCAGAGGCCATTTAATCTCTCACACTCCACACATCATAAGGCCCAAGTGAGGGCTCCTCCTCACTTCCCTAGTGTCATATTTAGTACACTCTCTTAAATTTATGACCCCTTCCCTTTGATTCTCACAATCTTTTTGTCCACTTCAATTCCTGCCAACAATTACAGTGACTTCAACATTCACAAGAAAGGCTCAGGGCTCAGCAGACATATGGACCGCCAGTTCCTGAACCTTCTAGAACCCGAAGACCTTCCTTCATACTGAAGTTCAGCCATTTTCTTCCACCGCTTTTCTCTTCACCTTTCATTTTACCAATAGCTTAAACTCCCTTGCCTCTAGATCTCACCTGTGGAAGCCCAAATGCAGAAGATCCTCACCCAGCCCCAAGTCCAAGCTGTTTCCTAGAAATAGCTGGCTGTCATGTTGGAGCGGCATTAGGAAGAAGCCCATGTGGCAAGAAACTGAAGGTAGTCTCTAGCTAACAACCAGCGAGGAACTGAGGCTCTCAGCCCAACAGCTCATGAAGAATTAAATCTTGCCAACAACCGTATGAGCAAGCTTGGAAGCAGATTTTTCCCCACATGAGTTTTAAGCCCTGGCTAGCACCTCGTGAGAAACCCTGAGCCAGACATACCCAGGTAAGCGTGCCCAGATTCCTGACCCAGAGAAACTGTGAGATGATAAATGTTGTTGTTTAAACCACTAAGTTTTGGTGCAATTTTTACTGAGTAATAGATAATAAATACAGTATCTATGGCCAAAACAACCACCAAAAATGTCAACTGTTCCTCTGGCAACTGAGATGTGTGCTGGAAAGCAATGTTTTGTGATTAGGTAATCAGTAAGTGGGAAGCAACAATAGAGCCTCTAAGAAAGTAGTAGTCAAAAAAGGAAAGAAAATAGCTGAAGGGAGGTCATATTTACCCCATGACACACCCTGTGAATGCCTCCAAATTTCTGCCTTCCTCAGATTATGTTATTGGTGCCATTCGCTACAGAAGGTCAGCTTTTAAGGACTTGGTGTTCTAGTCTAACAGTACATTATGGGTAAGAATGACTCTAATGTATTCATTGAGGTCTCTTCCTAAATTATCTGAGCAATTTAGTAACGCTTATTTCTTCCTATTCTCAGGCTTTTCATGCTCAGTTTAATTTAGTAACATTTTCATTTCATCATTGTACTCCCACTAATAGGGTGTATCATATCTCAAATTCTTCTTTGCCACCTTTTAATTTTCTGCTATTGCTTAGATGGACTATGATAATGATACTAACAAAGTTAGGATGACTGAATGTCCCAACTTTATGCAGTTATGGGACATTAGGAGCAGGTCACTATCATTAACCTTTGTCCCTTCATGGTTTGAGTCCCTTGTTTCCATTTAAACTGTGCAGACACTTTTGTTTCTTTCTTCTAACTTTTTCTTGAGATGGGCTTACACTGTATTTTGAGAGCTTATATTTGGGATCTCACTTTGTAATTTTATAGTTAAACCGATTTTAGATACCAGTGTATTGACCTCATAGCATGAGTAAGGCATAGCATAAGTATGGCACCTGCTTAGTTGGTGACATCCATAAAACTTTGGCATAGTGCAGGCATTGATAGAATGGATGAGTTACTTAGTCTCTGGGTGTTTCAGTCTACTGATCTGTCAAATGGGGATGATAATCATCTCTAATTCATATGGGCATTGGGAAGATTAAATGAGTTAAATCCTTAATTCACTTAGAACAGTGTCTGGCACATAAGGAAGGTGTAAGTATTAACTGTATATGCCAGATGTAAACCTTCCAAAATAGGAATATTTTGCTTTTGTAAACAATTCCCAATTTTTCATATACATTGTCTCACCCAATTGTGACCAATAAACATTGAAAAACAAATGGCAGGCATTGCTGTATTCGTTTTACAGATGAAGAAACAGAGGCTAATAAAATTAAATAACCAGCATAATATCTCATAAGCATCAGAGTTAATGTTTGAATCTAAGTTTTGTTCTAAATTTTTTTCTGAAGCTTCTTCTGCCTGCTTTGGAGAAGTCAAGAGGTGGCAACATATGATCTTATGGAACTGGGTGGTGTTGTGATAGACTGTGATTTTCCTGCCCTTTCCCAGCACATAGCCAGTTTAATCTTTCCACTACAGAGCAAGGTGGAGTGTGTGTGTGTGTGTGTGTGTGTGTGTGTGTGTGTGTGTGTGTGTGTGAGATGGGAATTTAACAAAGAGTTGAACTGAATATGTGTGAAGGGAGAAAGAACTGCCATAAGATATGGAAGCCCCTTTGAGCAATCATCACCTCATAGTCATCAAGCTTGGAATGATATATGCCTGTTTCTTTCTTTTTTAAAAAAAAATTTCAGACAATAACATGGTAATTTGTGGCCAGTGTTCAAGAGTGTTGGGGAAAAGATGCCCAGAACAACACTTCCCAGTCTTTCTTGGAAGTGTAATTTTGTTTTGTGTTTGTTTTGAGAGTAAGAAAATGTCCAATTTCACCATTTGATAAAATAAAATAAAACCATAAATTAAAACAGGATGAACGCTTTGTATTTTTATGGCACTTGAATGGTGTTTCTGGTTTTAACATAAGCCAATACATTGTTTTTAGCTGCACAAAAAATCAGTAGCACAAAGAAAGTGCTCATACTAATAGAATTGAGTAATCCATGTATTAATCAGTCCATCTAAGGAGTTAAATTCCTCTTTTTTTCCTCACTCCCATTTAATGCACCATTGCCAAGAGTTACAGATATCACAGTTACAAAGTATCAGAAGACTATAATTAAAAAATATCCAAAACCTGTTTTTAATGTCTGGATTTAGTATCTTTTATATTTCACTTTTTTATTTTTATAGAAACTCACTGTCAGCAGAGAGCTATCAGGTCCTAGTGTTTTATCTACAGCACCGATGAAAGCTCCTCCTGTCTACTTCTGGCTTGTGAGAATTTCTTTCCTTTGGGGTGGTGGCTGGTGCCAGAATGAGAGGAAATATCATGCCCTCAGAGAGTCAAGAGCAGCTGGTGCAGTTGTCCTGGTGTTTATGGGATATTATAGGCATAAAGGCACATTTGGAACTGGTTAGGGAAAGAACTTAATGCTTCTTTCTTTTATCTTTATAATCCACTTTCCTAGCAAGGATTATCCTGCCTTTCATACTAAATTTAGTAAATGCAGATTAAAAAAAAAGTTATGTTGCCACAAGGTGCTGTGAGAATGCAATGCATGTGTTGGATAGATAAACTATCTTTTATCGAATGAAACAATAAAGAAACAAAGAAACTTGTTCAAATTGCGTGTTTTTTTTTTTTTTTTTGAACAATGAAAGATATTTTTTAAAGAATTAACCAGAGGGAGTTGTACATCTGGAAAGTGGTGAACACACAGTATCTGTCTGGGAGAAAACTGGCATTGTTGCCAAAAAATTATCCATCTGCAGTATGATCCAAATTTGTTCAAGCTAGAGGAATTTGCTACCAGAAATATGCATTAGATGGCATATTCACTATTTATTTTTAATGACGTCTTTCTTTGGTTTGGGCAGAATTTTTATAAGGCATGTTTAGTGAAGAGCTACAGAATCTTGATGAAGTAAAATAAACATCAACATGACAAAACTAAGGTTCAGGGTCCTGGGTCCTGGGGTCATAATTGTGACTTTAAAAAATTTCTCTGCAGAGGTCAGGTCTCGGGCAAATTGTGCAAGTCACAGAAATTATTCCTGAGTGTTGTGTTGTCTGTTCTTTTATATTCTCATCCTTCCCATTATTCCTTCTTATTATTTTTTCCTTAATCATATATGGCAGGCCACTTTGTTGCCTATTCTCCACCCTCTCAATGAACATCAGCATTGTGACTATCATAGGGCAGTCACATCTGCTTTATTCATTCATTAAATGATTTTCAGCAAACAATTGAGGAGCATCTATGGGCCACAGACTTGGGAAGGCACTGGAAATACAAAAATGAATACATGTCCAGTTAATATAACAGAGTGAACTTTTGTTCCAAATACATAGGAATGCTGTAGAAATGAAAACTATTAAATATTATATGGTTGAGTTCAAAGAAAAACTAAAAATAAAGTTGTCACATGCTGGAAATGAAGCAGGAACACAAAGCCAATGCAGTAAGCCAGAGCTGAGGTCAAGGTCAAGGTCAAGGGTTTTCCAATACAGATTTAAACTTTATAGGGTTGGAGTATAGGTTTTATTTTTCAAATAAGGGTTCAAGATGAGGCCCTTATACCTTGAAAGTCATGAAGCCTTATAAACTCCAAAACTGTGAGACATACTCTGGTCATTCTCCTGGGATATGGCTTGGAAGCTTCCCTTCTACCATTGCTCTGGTGGGGAGAGAGTGACCTCTCAAAAATTGAACCCAAGCCTACCCTCATAAACTCAGGAGATTAGAATTTTTACTCACAATGTGTTGAGAGTAAATTCTGCCTCCTCTCAGGGGAAAACTTGAAAATAATGTATATAATTGCATCGAAAGTATAGTGTGATCCTAAAAAAGGCAATGCCCACTAGAAATAATCATACCACCAAATATCACCAAATGAAGTAAACATCCATGAAAGAGTTGATAGATGCAACAAAGATAAGGCAACTGGAATTTATTCATAGTAGCTGATACTTAATATGCTATTTGGAACAGTTTTTAATATTTGCACCAATATTTTAATTTTTCAATAAAAATTTTCTTAAAAATATGTAGACTCAAGTCTCATTCCTACATATGTCTATTTCTTGGCTTGCACTGAATTTCAGTTAGAGAATGCTATTGATTTCTGAAATTTTAAGGGAGTCTTCATATTTGGTTGCTTACTCCTTCCCTCAAGAAATGCTTATGGAAAGCTGTGCTGTACCAAGCACTGAGCAACATGCTAAAGATACAACATTAAAAAGGCAATGCTAATGTGGCTAAGGAGATAACACTTATGAGGCAAGGAGACAAGTACACAGGTAGTTATAATTTGATGTGATAGATTAGCGACATAAATAAACAACACAGCACAAACTGATCTCGCGTTAATCTAACTTTTTATAAACCTAAAAACGTGTTGGGCTTACCCCAGGCAAAATTTTTAATTTAATGTGTTAAAAAAAAGTCCCGAGGCATCTGAAGAGCTTGCCTTACTAAAAATCAAATATCAAATTAGCCTCAAATGTCTGTCTTATAACCAAAACTCCAGAATATCTAGCAATGTCCAAAGAATTCATGGTAAAGATAATGGCATTTAAAAGAATTAGCCAGGTGGCGCACACCTGTAGTCCCAGCTGCTTGGAAGGCTGAGGTGGGAGGATCGCTTGTGCCCAGGAGTTCAAGGTGGAGTGAGGTATCATCGTGCCACTGCACTCCAGCCTGGGCAGCAGAGTGAGACCCTGTCTCAAAAATAAATAAATAAATAAATGGCATGACCCCAAATTTCATACATCTAAGTTTTCAGTCTCATGAGAAATCAATAGAAAGACAACATTACATTTATAAGAGCTGAGAAAGTATAGCCTATGTTGCCCAATGAAAAAAATTAATAAAAAACACATTACAGTTGAACCAGGGTTAAAACAAAATAAAGAATAGAAAGTTGGGGTTATAAAATGATATAATTCCAAAGCAAATAATTCAAAAACAAAAGCAAGCATTAAAAGTTATTATAGAGGAGGAAAATACACTGCCTAAAATAAAATTAACAGAAATAATTTGGTATCTTTACTCTTGGGGTTGCACCATATTGGTCAGCAAGAAGGAGCACCTTAATAAAGCTGGTAAGAAGGAAACCAGAAAAAAGGGTGGGTCTTTTCTTAAACAAGATAGTATAATGTGAAGAAAATACTGTGGCAACACGAGTGACAAGCACTCATGGAACCAAGTTGCATCAAAAGATCTCACGTTCATATTTTTTTAAGTGATCCTGACAATTTGCAGAATGATGTTGCATCTACAGATTTCAAATTTAATTTTATTACTGAGGTTGCTTAGGACAAAATACTGCCTGACCAACTTTTCTTTAATTGATTTTGTCCATGATAAAATGAGTATTATATATTTTAAAAAGTAGCCCGTGATTTAAATTCTCGTCGGCATCAAAAGTATCGATGGATATTCACTTCTTTTGTTATTCTTTTCTGTGCATTTTACTAAACAGTGCCATGAGTAAATCTCAAAGACCTCTTTGAACAGTGTCAATAGGTTCTTTAAATCTGGAACAAGATAATGGAAAGCATGAATGACCCAAAAGGTGGAGACAAATGATTTGAAAGAAGTGGTCAATGTTTTTCTTGGAGAATATGGGGAAATATTAGAAAGCATTTGTCTATGTATGAATTATCCATTATTATCTTTATATTTTACCAAAAAAGTCAAAAGACTGAAGAAGGTCAGGTTTGTAATGGGAATTTTAATGGAACTTCACAATAAAGGTAAAGCGGTTATGAATAAAAAAACCTTATCAGTGAAAAAATAATAATTTAATACCAATTAAAATGAATCAAAATTTCGAAGTTGGTTGTTTCATCTTATAAAAAGGAGAAATCAACCACCACTATAACTGTGGCAATATAATTGGATAATGAGCTGTGTTTTCTAAATTGTAAATGTAAACTCTAGGAGAATTAAAACTGGCTATATATTAATACTTTTCAATCACCAAAGAATAAAAAATAAACAGGAAAAAAGAGAACATAAGATAGAGAAAATTATTAAAATAAGGCACAGTGACTGGAAACTCTGAAAATAAAAAAGAATAAACACTATACTTTTAAATACTACAGTGAAGCACATTAAAATAATTCCTTATCCATAATTTCTTGAATTTATCTTAAATATATACTTTCAGACATGCGGTTTTTGGAATTTGTGGAGCAGGATACTTTTCTGGCCCTTATAAATATTATTATATAAAGGTTTTGAAAAGGTAATTAGCTCACTATATTAAAAAGAGAGAAAAATGTGAAGATGTAATGGATTATTACATTCAAATTAAACTCAAATTATTTCATTATGATTTAACTTCTGCTGTACAGTGATTCAATCAGTTTTCTTATTTCATAGTTAGCTTCATTATACTATTTGTTATAATCAAATAATATTTATTCAATTTTATAAAAGCTGTCATTATAAAATCACACTGAATAAACTCTCATGTGCAGACATGACAATGGCCAGGGCAGACTTATTAAGTGTAAAGTATGTTTCTTGCCAATAACTGCTGATTTACTTTTTCAGGGAAAAATAAAAATGAGTTGTGATGTAAAGAAAACATATATGATATATCAGGACATTGGGTAGATTTTCAATACGTGTAAAGGAGGAGTCTGCTTTCAGCTCACAGAAAACTAAATCTGGAAGATGCCTTGAAATGAGGTTGGGATATGACAGCTATCATCTTAGTTATATCTTTACGAATGCCCTGCTCCCTCTTGCTTCAGGATATTTGCACATGCTGTTTCTTGTGCCTTAGAAACACTCTCTCTCCTATACTTCCTCAACCCCTGCCTTTTCTTCAGATCTTGGTCATAGGTCAAAAATTAATTCCTTAGGGGAGTTTTTCTTGACTTCCTTAAGATGGTCTATTTCCCTTTCTATGCTCCCATCGCATTTCATTTATTTAACAAATATCTACCACATTTAATTGAAAACAAGACAGTGCTGATGACAAGACATATTTTATGTGCTATCACTGGGAAATAAAATAAGATGCCAGTTAAACAATGTTTGATAAGATTCAGAATTTTTATTTTACTCTTGTTGAAAGAGCTCTTTCAGAAATATTTAGACATAGCTCTCGATCGTATATTCATCTTACGCATAAAAAAAACGGACATTCGAAAGGAAATAAATTAAGATATTCCTAAAATGTTCACATTCAGAATCCAATTTTTCTTAGTTCCTTTCAATTCAGAAAAGTCAATATCCATGTTTCCATACAATATTATCTTTTAAGCCATAAGAAGCATTCGTAATGCACTGCTTTCAAAACGTTTTCTTCAAGTTCTAAGTTACTGGTTTTCATCTAAAAGTTTGCTCCATGCTTATTTGCTGGAAGGTTGACATAGGTACTTTACTGATTTTACTAGCAGTTTTCGATTAAGGTTTTCTGATATATACAGGACTTTGTATTTCTTCCTCAAATGAACATTAGAAGTGTTTAATCAAACCACCAAAAGTAAGCAACCAAGGTCAAACATGTGTAGATAATGACAACTATCACACCTTAGCTAAGTGAATTTATGACACCACTGATTACAAGAATAATACAATATCTGCAATGTTAAACTATACTTTTTAGATTGATGAGATGTGCTGTGTAAATATCAGTGTACCAACCCCCCTTTAAGCATTTTATGAGTTTTAACTTTTTTAATCTTCATAGAAATCCTATGAAGTAGTTACAATTATTATTCCCATTTCCTATATGAGAAAACAGATACAGATATGAGGTTAAATAACTTGCTGAACTTTATGCATCCAGATAGTGGCAGAAACTGCATACACTTGTATATCTCCTATAACTAAAAAGAAGTTGTAATTTATGTTTGCTGTTTTAATAATTAATTCTTTCCACTGCTAGATTGTAAACTTAATGAGAATATGGAACATATTATTCTGTCTGTTGTAACCCCAGCACAAATCACAGTGCTTGACACAAACTAAAAGCTCAAAAGATATTTATTATAGAGTGAGCGTGAATACTCTTCACAGCATCTTCTCTAACCTCAGCATCTTTCCTTCCCTATTCCTTCTTGTTAACTTTGACTTTAATAATCTACCTTATGTGTAACGAGAATATATGTTGTCATATGTGGTATGATTCGATGAAAGTCAAGGTATTTTTCACTTGAAATTATCTTTCTTAACGATTAATGAAAATAAACTATTAGTTATTCATACCTTTGTGTTTGACTTTTTTCCTCTTAGAGGTCCTCTTTTTAAAATGTAAATATATAAGAGATATAATATTTTAAATAATACTGTGTAAATTTTTGGCTTATCTCTCCTATTGATAAAGAGAGTAAACATGGGTTTAGCATGAAGATTCAAGATACTTTCTGTGGGAATCAGCATGAATTTAGTAAATTTGGGAGGATTAAAATTAAATTTCACCAAAATCATATTTTTAACTTTTTACTGAAATATAACATCCATACAGAGAAGTATACCTATCATAAATGTACACTCTGATGCATTTTCACAAAGTAAACAAATCTCAACCAAACACAAGACATTATCAAACATCCTAAAATCTCTAGTCACTAATGCTCCAATAACTACCACTTTCTGACTTTTTTCATCACTGATTAGTTTTGCCTGGTTTTGAATTTTATATAAATGGCATTCTAAAGTATGTAATCTTTTGTGTATAGCATCTTTCCCTATATTTATGTTTGTGAGATTCATTCATATTTTTGCATGTAGTCATAGTTAATTTATTCTCATTGCTGTATTGTATTCTACTGGATTAACATATTTATTTACACATTTTACTTTTGATGAATGTTTTTTAGTTTGGGGCTATTACAAATAATACTACCATGAACCTTGTATGAGCCTTTTGATAAAATAAGCAATAATTTCTCTTGGATATATGCCTAGGAGTAGAATTTGGAAAGCGTATGGTATGTGAAATGTTCAGTATTAGTAGACACTGCCAAATGATTTTCCAAATAGGTTGTATTATTCATCTTTTAATTTTTTTTTTTTAGGAGGCCCCATCCTGGTCATCTTGCCTGATCTGGAGAAGGTGTCATGGCACACTGAATCCTTTATTCAACATATAAATATCGAGAACCTGCCCCATGCAAGGAAATATTAATAACAAAATTCATGCTTTTGGATTAAAAATATGGTTGTATATCCATCTCACCTTGATCTCCATAGAATTGCTGCAAACTGAATGGTTTAGGCATTATCATTCTTTCTTTTAGTTGGATTATGAATCTCAGGGAGGTTAGGTGACTTGGCACTCATAGTTGGTAAATGGTGATGCCTGAGTGTAAACCCAAGAGTTCTGACAACAAATCCTATGATTGTTCCCCTTTGTCATGTCATCTCATCTTAGGGATTTGCAATGTTTTTTTCTGTCAATCCACTTTTCAGTTGTGGAACAGTTAAAGACAGGCTATGTAGGAGATTGTTTTGGCAATCACACCTATTCCATGATGACATCAGGGAGGTGACTTCTACTCCCTGCTTGTTATCATTTTACCAATGGGACAGCTGGGTACAGGGGCAGTTCTGGGGCAAGAAGGCAAGTTCTCCTTTCTGAACATGCCTCGAAGTAACCCAGAAGTAAAAGCAAATTTAACTTTTCTAGATGTCACAAGTAAAAGCCAGAGGAAACAGGGAAATGGAGTCAACATTGTTCGGCCTGCTCAGTTTATTGTTTCAGACAACCTCTTATTCCACAGACCCTTTTATACCTCATCTAATTTGGTAAATCAATAACCATCTTATCATCTAAGACAAAAGAAACTTTGACTAGCAAAATTCAGTCTCAATGCCAAAACAGACCAGTTACAATAGGTTGAAAGAAGGAAAAGATACATAAATAGGAATAAAAATGTATTTTTACTCCAATAATGGGTACATTATAAATATATTATGTTGAATATTACTGTATACATAAGCAATCTCCAGTCACCAAGTATTTTTTGTAAAGAAAAAAATCAATCCAAATTGTACCTTTTATCACATAGCTACACACATTTACGTCAGAGTGCCTAGATTCATTCAGGCTACTGAACGACATGCTTTAATTGCACACAAAAGTACTGGAACACTCTTTTGTTTCTTTATTTACCTCTATTATAAAATGTGTTGGCAGACTTAGCCATTAACATTTTCTGCTTTCTCAAGGAAAAGATAATTTACCCGCTTAAAGATATTAGACTCCTGTGTATTTTTTTCTCCATTTGGTATCCTCGATTCCGCCTCTGAACACTTGAGTGCTTGCAATCAGGGCACAATGACACTCACTAATAACAACTGAACCACTGCACCCGCCATAATGCCGTGCAGGTCCCAGATTCACCACTGCCGAGCCCCAGCAGTGTGGAACGGCGTCACCGTGCAGAGGCTGGCTCCTCTCCACAGCGGCATCTGTTCCCCATCTCCCCCCAGAGCATCTGCTGTGAAGCATAACCCTGCTGAACACATGTGGGCCCACACTTAAACCTTTCTCCCTAAAATTCTCATATCCTAAAGTTCTAGTGCTGGAATTCTAATACCCAGGTACCAATGGCCATTGAAACAATACTGAGGTTCAGAAGAAATAGTGTTCTTTTTTTCATTAAGGGCATTTTTCTGCCGCAGAAATAGTTAAAATAGGTTAGTGTGACTTTTCTGACAGAAAAAAAATATGTTTTTATTTTTCTGATAGGTGGTAAAAAGATGGAGTCTTTTAAAAAATGAAGATGATATGAATGCACAATCATTGTCCATGTCAGTGGAGCAGTGACCCTCCACTCATTGTTTTGTTTTCCAATGCCTTGTCTTATACTCATAGTCAAGCTTGTCATGTCATGTTTCATTTTTATTATATACGAATTAAAAATGTTACGCTATTGAGGATCAAAGGATGGCAGGATCCCCTTGAAATATTTGGACATAATCCTGTAAATCATAAATCAGAATTTTTAAACCAAGCTAAATCATGATGAGAGGATGGAATTTTCTCTTAGAAACAATGTAATCGTCAGATTTCTAGTGGTTATTTTGACTCTTTTGGGGCAGATCATATCATACCCAGGGTCAGCATTTATGAAGCAGTATTATGGCTGGGCTCCCTCGCCGTTATAATCTTACTCAGGCCTTTAAAATTTGTAACCGTATAAAATATGCCATTCAGGGGAGGCGGATCACCATCTTTGTGTCTTTAAAAATAATCCATGTTTATTCTCTCCAGTCAATAGTTCCAATGTTTTATTGGCCCAACAAAATTCACATCTGTTTATAGTCTCCTATTTTTTTAAGTGTCATCCAACAAACTTGGTCATCTAGTCTATAAACCCTCTGAGAGCAGTGAACATCCCTTACACAATCCCGCAGAGACTGACGCAGCAGCAAAGTATGCAGAAAATATCTATTGAATAAATGAATGATTAAAAGCATGAATTACAGGATTTTCCACATGCTTAGACTAGACATTTACCTTATGAATGTCTATTATTTTAATGCCAAAATGTGTCAGATGTATAATTTAAGTCGTTTTTTAAAGCATGAGTTTCCAGTTGTCATCTCACAATAGCGCAGACCCTGCAAAGATACACAGATGCCTGCACTGCAGTAAGAATAATCCCTGATTTATCTCTGGTGTTCTGCTCACTTCCTCTCTCACTAACCAGGCAAGTGAACTAAGAGCTGGGGTCTATTTCACACCATGCGGGGCTGAATTAGTGCTGAGCTTTTGTTGGCATGGTTTTGTTTTGTCCAGGGATGAAACAGAAGTAGAATATAACAAGGCCTTTCTCTTCTTTCTCTTTGAGCCCTTTCAACTTCCCTTTTCCCCAGGTTATTTGTAATACCTGTCACCATGAACAGACCTACTAGAAACTACCTCCCTCAGCCAGAAAAAGCAGTTCCTGACTCCTTCCACTGTGTAGCAAAACAAGTATTGTTGACATTTTTCTTAGGCATTACCAACCTGCTTTCTGCATGTGTGTGTGTTTGCGCACATGTATGTGTGTTTGCCCACCTTCCTCCCCCCTTTTAATAATAGAAATAAGATATAAAAAACAGTGTTTATATTAACTTCATCATTACCTCTCAGAGGAGTTGGATGATCAATCAACTAACATATAAAGGGACCAGGAATGTCTTTAGGGACAAGATATAATATTAATTACTGCCATGTACTTCCTGTTCCCTTTTTAATATCCATATGAAGAACTTAACTAACACCTTCACCAGAGTCTGGAGGAACTCTCATCACTCTGCAGCAGGCATTTGGCTGAGACTACCATCCACACAGTCAGAAAAGCCTTTCAGTGGCAGAGTGGTAGAGACTCTTTGTGTCTCCTGCACACAGGCTGTGGGTTACCTGTGGGCATCAATCAGGCAAGGCCACATGCCAGCGAGGAGACTCAGGTCATCATTCTGCCCCACAGACGGGCACAGACACATATCTGAGACACAAGGAGGTCAAAGCGTGTAGGACGATATCAACGAAGATAACAGTCCCTCACAAATAACCGAGTCCTCTCCAGGCAGTTCAAGCCAACAATGCATTTTATGTGTCTTTTATTTTTACAAGGCATTGGCAAGATCTAAAAAAAAGAAAAAAAAATGCTGGCAAAACAGAGAGGCAGCCATGCAAAGCTACAGAGCAGCAGCTTGTTTTTTTTGTTTGTTTTTTTCCCCCTCAAATAGGCAAGCAGAGCTTTAAATCACTGCAAATCTTGCTATTTGTTCATTTCATTTGTTTTCCATTCAAATTTGCCCAAAATATTGATGGTAGCAAGGGGAAGGGATTGGAGTGTACAAGTCAGACTTTCTCATTAGCTGTTTCTAAATCTTCATGGCCCTACAGAAACCTCTATTTGTGAGTTCTGAAAACGGCAAGAGAAATGTATTGTATATTCAAATAATATAGCAGTAACACCAAGATTCAAGGGTTGTTAATCTCAAACATATTATGGGATTGCAGAGCAACTAAGGTACTGAGTGTCTCCATTTTAATTACCAGGGTTGGCAGAGGAATCCAATTATGTTGCTGTGTCCCCAGCATAACCCTTTCTCTTTGTTTGCTGCTTGCCTATTCTAAGCATGTTTTGATCACCTTTGTTTATTTGTTAGTTTGTTGTGTTTTGTTTTCTACTACGCAGGTCTCTTGCTTTAATTTGAGAGATATTTTTGGAGGTTTTATTTTCATCAAAAGACTTGCTCATCACCCTCTTGCAAGCATGAAATGTTTCATGTTAAGAATATTTTTTTTTCCTTTATCATTCCCTAGTGGAATTGAGGCAATGAGGATGACTGGCTTCCCATATGGGCCAGACCATTGTTTGAATCTGATGGTTATAGGCATAGGTTGCACAAATTATTCTATCTCTGAGCTTCTGACATCACTGGGAAATTTCAGACTGGGAATAATTTTGATTCCATTTGAATTCTTAGTACTATAAGAAAGAAAGGATCCTTAGACTTTCTGCTTCTAAACATATTTTCATACTCTAGTATCTGTAAGATCAGGACTGAGTAAAAGTAAAACAAAATTTTTAATTCAAATTATCACTCATATTCAGAGTTGGGTAGAGACATTATCTGCGTAGATAAGGGATAATACTTTTACAAAAAGCATCACATCAGTAGCTCAGTTCTTTGCATTCTGCCCTCCTTTATCTCTGGAATGCTCCCTTTCATTTCTGCTCCTTACTGTCACTACTTACGTTACCCTCATTGTTCTTCTCAAATATTAATATTTTATTAATTTCCTGACTAGTCCCTCTGCTTTCATTCTCTCCTTGCTCTCTCCTGAACTCCCATTTATCCCCTAAAAGCACAGACACGGCCATCTCAATTTCCTTCCCAAAATGCTTACCAGGTTTCTTGCTGCCTATGTCATTCACTCTCCTCCTCTGACATTCATAATTCCTCTTACCTGGCCACAATCTAACCTTTCTACCAATAGCCTTATTTTCTCATATTCTACAATTTCACCAAGCTGCATTGACTCTACCTGAATATACAACATATTGTTCTATCACTGCCTTTTTTTTAATATTCTCATACTCTTATTATTAGTCAGGAATGTAGCCTTACTTCCATTTTCATATATTCCAATCTCTTCTTTCAGGATTAAGCACAATTATTACTGTTGTCTCACTCTCAGTCAATGAAATCTCTGCCATAATACTTTGCAACATAATAGTTTGTACTTGAAGGGCACGCCTCAAATCCTGGCTTGGGTGAGGCACAGTCATAACATCTAACCAAAATGTTTATGCCCCCATACTATCCTGAAATTAAAAAAAAATATTTGTACTTGTTTTGTCTCTTCTAACATATTCTAAGTGCCTTGATCACAAAAGCAATCTCCCCAGTTGCTTTAGTACTGTGGCCTTCATGTAGGTGCTCATTAATTCATTCAACAAATATTCATTGAGCTCCTACTCAGTGTCAGGTACCATCCTAAATGCTGGGGATGTAGCAGTGAATATAACACACCTGTGTTCCTAGAATATATATTCTGTTAGAGGAAAACAGATAATAAACAGAAACAATTAGTAAATACATAGAGTTATGGAAGAAAACAAACCTGGGAAAGGATTATGAAAATTGAGAAGTATAGGGTATAATCATAGATATGGTGGACAGGGAAGGAGACATTTGAGAAAATAAGGAGAAGGAAGTGGGAGAAAATATCATGGGACATCTTGGGAAAGGGTATTGAGGACTGATGGGACAGCAAGTATGAAGGCCTTAGGAAGGGGTGAAAGAGGAAGGGAAAAAGCAGTAGGAGTTGAGGTGAAATTATAGGGTGTGTAGGATATACAGTGGTGGGCAATCATACAGCACTTTGGAGTCAATTATAAGAACATTGGTTTTAATCTAAATAATATGGCAGATTATTGAAAGGTTTTTGCAGGAAAAGAAAATGATATGAATTATGTGTGAGAGCCTCACACCAGCTTCTGCACTTAGAAGGGGGCCAAGAGTGGAAGCAAAGAGAACAGTTACAATATTATGAAGACTTGGACCAGGGTAAAATAGTGGGCGTGGAAAGTTCTGAATAGAACTGTGTAAGAACCCTGTTAATCCTCTTTCTAGCCAATAGCTTTTGGAGAGACAGGAACAGGCTAGATATATACCTACGGCCTTAGAAAAGGAGTGAGGGCTTCCTTGCCTGCTATGATGTTCTGAATGGCAAAGGTAACTAATTATTACGCAGTGTGACTTAAATCCAAATGAGAAGGCAAAGGAGAATAAAGAAGAAGAGTAGGAATAAGAAGTAAAGAAAGAGGAAGAGGAGGAGAAAAAGAAGAGCTGCACCAACTCTTGTTGCTCTGACCCAAGAGTGCCACTTACCCAAGACTGGACATAGCTGATAGCAGAAAATAACGCATGGAAAGTTGTTATAGCTTGTTTGATAAATTATTTTCTTCATACTTTTTCTTTTCTTTCATGTATAATATTCCTAAAAGAAAAAGTAAATTACTTTGATTTTATTCTTGCAATTTTGTTATTTTGTTTAGTCTTTGGATATAAAAAATTCTCTTTCCTTGGCTGCTCATCAGTTCTGTCATATGTTAACCAATAAAAATGCAAGATTTAATAAGCATCTACTACATACAAGGCATCATTCTAGGCATTTAAGGCAAAGCCTCATAGGAGATTACAATGAAGTTGGGAAGACAAATTATCACATGTGTTCTGAATAGGGTTATGGCCCAATACTAGTGACTAAAAGAGAAATAAAAAATGTAAACACTATTAACCAACTAGTTCTGTATCATGAGTAGAAAAGAAAACTTACTAAATGGTTCTGAATTAGGACCTCCTATTGTGTTGATGTAATAGAGAAGATTTTATTGAAGAATGAGTACAGACTAGATAAGAATGAGAAGGGGAAGGATTCCAGCTGTAGAGAATGTATAAATAAAATATTGGAGGAGGTGTATACAATACATTATCAGGAATGGATCAAATAGGTTGGAATAAAATAAAAATAAGACTATAAAGAAGGCTTAGCTCTAATAATAAAGGATTAAAGAACCAAAGGAATAAAGCCAGACTTTAGCCAATGGGCAAGGAAAAGCTGCTAAGAGATTTTTAGGAAATATAATAGAAAAAGAAATTTTGAAATGATAAAAGTTTCATTTATTTTATTATTAATTTTATCTATTATTAATTTATAATTAACAAATTTAAAATGTACATATTTATGGTATATGGCACAATGTTTTGAAATATGTATACATTGTGGAATGTCTTAATAAAGCTTATGAACATATACATTGCCTCACACATTTATCTTCTGGGGTGAGAACACTTAAAATATATTCTCTTAAAATTTTTTAAGTATACAATACTTTGTTATTAACTATAGTCACCATGTTGTGCAATAGCCCTCTTAGACTTTTCCATCCTTTCTAACTGAACTTTTGTATCCTTTGGCTAACATCTCACAATTCCTCACCTACTCCCTAGTCCCTGGTAGCCACCGTTCTACCCTCAGCTTCTATGAGTCCAACTTTTAAAAAGCTTCATCTATAAGACCAAAAAGGAAGTCATGCGCAAAATGGTTAGAAGAGAAAGGGAGTTCTGAGAGCCTATAGAATTTAAACATTGGCAATTCTGCAACATGACTAAAAGCCCAGCTGTATATGTGTGCAATCCTCCTATCTTAAATAGTATTCCTGCACTTGTTTTCAAATGTTTACACTGTTATTATATTGAAACCACAAATGAACAATATCCTGGCTGAATCAATACCACTTTTCTATTTGTCTTTTCAATACCTGACATTTAATTTTGGCTTAATAGTTGCTTTGTCATTTCAAAGCCAGTAAAAAAAAGTTAGCGCAATATTTGGAATAGGATTTTTCCTGTTATTTTATATTCTTGGCTAAAGCCATAAGGCTTATGAGATTGGGTGGTAAATATCCTATCCAAAGAGGTACTACACACATTGTGTGGGACCGGTGAAAAGAAAGCTGAACTAGTCCAGCAACCGTTTTTCACCTGCAACCTATATAAAACCTAGAGGCATATTGGTGAGGAGGGATTTCTTGAAGCGAGGCAATTTAAAGGAGTAAATATTGCTGTCAGGATTTTCCTCTTGTGCCCCCTAAGGCAAATTCAAAGGCTCTAAAAATTCCCTGGAGAGATTGAGAGAAGTTGGAATCAAGAAGAAGAAATTGACCTCCCACTCCTTGGCTATAGGATACCATAGACAGGGCCCATACTGCTTCCAGGGTGGAAAGAGTTGTGACTTCTTAGGAGAGTATGGCCTCTCACCCCTGGAGTTTTGACAGCAAAGAAATTGCAGCCCGGATCTTTCATTATACATTTGAAGCTGGCAGGACACCCGGGACATTCCTACATTGGTGGGGCAAAAAGGCAAAAAGGCCACAGTCAAAACAAGCTGAAATTCTATAATTTGACAAACAAGGAAGTTTTTATTCCTTGGAGCCAAGTGGATAGTGAGGAAGATAGCTAGGCAGAGTTCATACTGAAAGTACCACCCCATTCTCACCCCCTCATGAAAAAAAAAGGAGACTTTCTGTGGTGAGGACCTTGCGTGGTGTACTGCCAGAGGTGCTAGTTGAAAGCAAAATTCAGAAGGTCAGGTTGGGACTGTCACATTCCCATCAGAGAATGTACAATATTGGAAGCTACTGTGGGGTGATAGAGAAGGGTAGTTTACAAAGAATCCAACAATATATACTTCACACGAGTTTGAGTGTTTGCATGTTTGCCACAGAAGAGGGCAATAACCAGCCACTTATTGCTAGTCAAGAATTGCAAATATCATGCTATTTAGATCAGACAAGGTTTGCTTTATG
This sequence comes from Indri indri, assembly GCA_004363605.1. Classification (NCBI taxonomy): domain Eukaryota; kingdom Metazoa; phylum Chordata; class Mammalia; order Primates; family Indriidae; genus Indri; species Indri indri. The sequence goes on from RJWJ010002137.1 coordinate 106,672, forward strand.
TAACTAGGTGCTCCTGCATTAGGTGCATAAATATTAAGAATTATTAACTCTTCTTGCTGGATCTTCCCTTTCACCACTATATAGTGGCCATCTTTGTCCTTTTTTACTTTTGCTATTTTAAAGCTTATGTTATCTGAAAATAGTATAACTACCCCTGCTTTCTTTTGACTTCCATTTGCTTGGATGATAGTTTTCCATCCCTTGACCTTTAGTCTGAAGGCATCATTGTGTGTTAGATGCATCTTCTGCAGACAGCAGATACTAGGCTTGTGGATTTTTATCCACTCTGCCAGTCTGTGTCTCTTCAGAGGACAGTTCAAGCCATTCACATTTATTGAGAGGATTGAGATTTGGGTTAGGTTTCCATTCATATGATGGGTGAAATACCGCTGTTTTGTTTTGCTCCTTGTGCCATCATGAAGACCATGTTCTAGGCTTTAACTGTTGAATGCTTTTACTTTGAGGAGTGTCTATTGTGCTGTTCAGTGTGTAATGGAGGTCTGAGTACTTCCTATAGGGCTGGTCTGGTCTTTGCAAATTCCATCAGTGATTGCTTGTCTGGGAAGGACTTTATTACTTCCTCATAGATGAAACTTAATTTTGCTGGATAAAGAATTCTAGGTTGGGCATTATTCTGTTTTAGTAGATTAAGGATAGGGACCCGATCCCTCCTGGCTTGTAAAGTTTCAGTTGAGAAATCAGCAGTTAGTCTGATAGGCTTTCTTCTGTAGTTTACTTGTTGTTTTCATCTCACTGCTGGGAGAATTGCTTCTTTCGTGTTTACTTTGGTCAACCTAATAACTATGTGACATGATGATTGCTTTTTCACATTGAGTCACCCAGGAGTTCTGCATGCTTGTTCTTTCTGGATATCAAGATTTCTGGCCAGGCCTGGCATGTTTTCCTCCAGTATTCCATGGAATAAGTTTTCCAGCCCTTGTACATCTTCTTCTTCTTCCTCTGGAAGACCTATGATCCTAAGATTTGGTTTCTTTACATAATCCCACATTTCTTGTAAGTTTTGGTCTTGTCTCTTGTTTCTGAGTTTTTTTTCTTCATCTGATTTGTTCAACATGTAGACATTATCTTCAAGCTCTGAGATTCTTTCCTCTGCATGATCCATTCTATTCTTGAGGCTTTCAACTGTGTTTTGAAGTTCCTTGAAATCCTCCTTCATTGACAAGATTTCTATTTGGTTTTTCCATAGTATTTCAATTTCTTTGGAGCAAAAAACATTCTATGATAAAGACATCGGCACCTGAATGTTTATGGCAGCACAATTCACTATTGCAAGGTTGTGGAAACAATCCAAATGTC